>BDDC01001065.1:15937-33890 GCA_001662425.1 Chlamydomonas sphaeroides | reverse complement strand
GGGGGGGGTGCCCCCCCGCCGCAGGGAAATGGTGTGTGTGTCAGGTGTGGAGCGTACTACCAGCAGGCGGACGTGTGTGGCCGGTGTGGTCGTGCGGACCAGGTGTCCAGCGCCAGGGACAGGCAGCGCCGGGGGGGTTGCAGAGGTGGTGTGCATGGTGCTGTCCTGCTGTGACGGCGTTGGTGTCGTGTTGAAGCGCGGTGGCGCAATGGGCGTCCGCTCGGGCCCCATGCAAGCACCTGGTGCTCCCCGACGTGTCTGATAGAAAAATTGGCGAGCGCAATGGAAATGCATTGGTCACAAGCACCTGGTGCGTGGTGTTGGTGTCGGGATGGACGTAGTTGAAGCGCGGGCTGGAGGACAGCTCGTCCCACAGGAGCGCAGTGGAGTTGGCCCCCGACCGCAGCACTGCGTGGCTCGCGACAGGGAGCGGCGGCGAGGGGAGGGGAGGGGGCACACGGCCGGGGCTGGGCCAGCGGCCCAGGTCCTGCTGCCTGGCCCGCCGCCGAGCAGGGCGTGGCAGCGGCAGGGGGGCGCTGTGGACCGGCCGTGGAGGCGGGACTGCCGCTCGGGGCACGCGCTCGAGGTGCAGCCCCCGGGGCGCCCCGGCTGTGGCGCGCGGCAGCAGGGGCCGGCGAAGCGCACGCGCGAGGAGGAGCCGCCGGCGAGCGAGGGACGCCGCTTTCTGCCCAGGCAGCCACTCACGGTCCATGAAGTCAAGGTAGACAACACGTGCACGCCCCACGCATACAATCGCAAGCTTGCATTGTGAACAGCCAACGCCTTCCACTCACGGTCCATGAACTCGCGATAGTTGCGCTGCGCGCCCGCCGCGTCGCTGCAGGCCGCGCCGCCGTACGACACCGGCTCCAGCAGGCACACGTCGGCGGACGGCGGCGCCGGGTTGCCGTACAGATCTGGCGCGCAGGGGTAGTCGTAGCCGTACCTGTACGGCATGCACGCACGCACGCATGCGGCGCTGCGGTGGGGTGGGGTGCTGCTGCGTTGCTGGCCAGCGGCATGCCAAGAGAGGGATGCCAGGTAACCCCACGTGCGTTCAAATGATAATGTAGAACAGCACCCCACACGCGTGTGTTCAACTTTTAGGGCCGAAGTAGAGTATCACGCCACAAGCGGCACGCGTGTGTGTGCTTGTGCGTGTAGGGCAGCACCATGGGAGCTGCGCAGTCGGAATGGGCGGACAGAAGTGTTGTGGGTCTCGCGGGCGGGCAGGCTCGCTCACCACGCCACCCCCAGCAGCAGCTTGGAGGGCGGGATGCCCAGGTCCAGGTACTGCTGCAGCCCCTTGACCACCTGGCGCGATGCGCGATATGGAGCGCAGCGTGACGACCGGGTGTGTTGCTCGGGTACGTCTTCTTGGCACTTGGCACTCGGCACATGCATCTTCGCTTTGCCGGAGTGCAGCTGAGCAAGAGGGCCACAGTGCAGGGCGTGCTGCATCGCGTGGCGTGTTGCTGTGCGGCGGTTTGCGCTAAATACCGTGCTGTTGGGAACACGCCGAGCGCTGGATGGCCCGTTCGCCATCCTTGCCTGCGGCAGCGGGCTGTTGGCGGCGGCGGCGCAGCGGCCAAAGATGAGCGCCTGCGCAGGGGCGGGCGCGCATCCTGTCACCTGCTGCGTACGACCACCGTACTGTACGTATCCGTACGTACCTGCAGGTCGTACGACATGACGAACAGGCGGTCGGCGGCGGCCGCCAGCCCCTGCCAGTCGTAGTCACGGCCGTCGTTGCCGAAGGCGGCCCAGGGAACGTCCACCGACACCTAGCGGGCAGCAAGCGCGTGTTACGGCGGGTGCCGTATCGAGCGTCAGTGTGCTACGGCGGGCGCCGTACGGGTACGGAGGGGTAGGCGGCACCGGGTGCAGCAAGCAGAGTCAACAGAATGGCCTGCATGGCTACCACGTCACGGCACCACATGCTCATGCACGCGGAATGCGCTGGCCCGCAACGTGCCTTCTTAGCATGGCCCCAACTTGCACAGCAGCTAGCCCAGCTTCCAGGGCGCCCCGCAGCGCTCCTGTGTGCTGCCAAGACGGGAAGGCCATGCAGCGGGGAGGCCATGCGGCTGGGAGCCTGGGAGCCTGGGACCCTGGAGGCAACTGACCACGGCGTGTGGGTTGGCCGCCCGCATCGCCGCCGCCGTGTCCCGCACCAGGGCCGTGTAGTTGGCGGCGAGCTGCGAGCCCATCTGGGGGCGGTCGGGGAGGTAGGGTACAGGCGGGGCACAGGAGGGGCTCCAGGAAGGGGCCGGACGTACGGCCTGCTGCCCCCAGAGTGTGCCGCATGCAGTACACTTCCGTACAAGGTGTGCCGTACCTTGGCGGGCGCCTCCCAGTCGAAGTTGATGCCGTCGTACCAGTGCCGCGACGCCGTGGCAACCTGCGCCGCGACCTGGCAGGGTGGGAAGGGGTGGGGCGGGCGGGCGGGCGGGCGGGAAACGTCTGTCTGCAGGCGCAGAGGGGCCGAGCGAGCTTCCCGTCCGCGCCATGGACGCGAAGCCTCGGGCTCTGCTGGCGGCCCCCGAGTGGCACCATCTGTTGAGTGTGGCGGGGAGCGCGGGGCAGGTCCGCCAGCCCCAGGCGGCGGCGGTGGGTCCCGGAGGATACCGCCGATAGGGCGCCAGCCCTGGGCGCCAGCGCGCCTCCGCTGCCCCACGCTCGGCCAGCCGGCCGGCCAGGCCAGTGGGCGAGCGAAGGTCGCGGAGGACGTGTTCTGCCCGCAGGGCCGGCCAGGAGGCGGGGTTTCGGGCGGCTGAGGGCCGGGAGGGGAGGGCCCCGCATGCTGCGGGAGCGACATGCGGCGGTGGGTGCGGTGGGGGGCGGGCGGAGCTGGCCTGCTGGCGCCGTCCCGACCCTGCGTCACAGCCTCGACACAACACCCCCCCCCCCACACACACACGGGTCGTGCTTCATGTATGTTACCTATTTGTGAACACACGCCGCGACGCACGCACCCACTGCCGCCGGCTGGTCTCGTCCGCAATGGCCGCGGCCACGTCGCCCGCATTGATCAGCACACGCACGCCTGGCGGGGTGGCGGCGCAGGCGCGCATGCAGGCGGGGGTGCGGCACGTGGGGTGTGGGGTTTGGGGTGGCGGAGGGCGGGGTGAGCGCGGTGGGCGAGGAGAGGGAGGCCGAGGGGTTGGCAGCGTGGCTGCTGCCGCTGCAGCGACCCAAGCAGGACCGAGGGCGGCGGCGGCCAGCCGCCGGACAATCTGTGCCATGATGCGCGCTTGCTTGCCTGGCGCCATGGTGTGGCTGTAACGTATGTATGTGTGCGTGTGCGTGTGTGCGTGTGTGCGTGTGTGGGGGGTGGGTGGGTTGTTGTGTGGGTGTGCAAGGCAGTGGCAAGCCGGGGCGTGGCGGCGTAGGCTTGCCTGCCGCCTTGGCCGCGCACAGCACGTCAGTCCGCTCCGGCGGAACCCAGGCAATGTCAGTGATGGCCGACCAGTCGTAAAGGTCAATGGGCTGGTCGTACGGGAAGAAGAAGCCAAGGAACTGCAGGGGACAGGAGGCGGGGTGTGATGGGTTAAGTTGGGGTTGTGTGCTGCGGGCGGAACCAAGGCGCGAGCAGCGGAATAAACAAAGCGGGCAAAGCTGCTGCATGTTACGAAGCGAGGCAGAGCAACTCTTGAGTGAAGCTCAGCTTACCTCGCGCTTGTGATCGCGCTGCACGAAAGCGCAAAGCTCGGGCCGTTCGCACGGGCATGCAACGCGACGCTTCACCGCCACGTCGCCTGCCCTCGGCAGCGATGCAGCAGCTGTGGAGCACATTAGAAGCTGTGATGCTATGAGGCCGGCCACAAGCAGCCGCGACAGCAGTGCGCTTCGGCATCGCACTCGACAGCTCGCCATGCAAACCACGTTGGTGAAGCCCTTGTCACGTGAAGCTGTAAGTTACCAGTAAGCTACCGCGCGTGTGTTGGACTGTGTAGGACAACGCGCGTACAGTGCTGCAGGCCTGCAGCTGGGTGGTGCACGAGGGGCGCCGGGGGCTGTCGATTCCGGTCTCATTTACACAGGCTTGGCCTCCTGGAGCTCGCTACCATCACGAGCTGCGGTGCTCAGCGCCCTCGCGCTTGGCACACAGGCTCGCGGCTCACCCTTCAAATGACCGCTAACCGACCGCCTGCACGCGGCGCGCCCACCCCCACGCCGTCGCCGTCGCCGTCCCCTCGCACCTCCCCTCACCCACCTCCCACACGCTCCCCAGCCCACCGTGCGGCGCTCGCCAATGCTGTGCAATGCTGGACACGCCGCTGCGGTCCCCTGCAATTCCAAGCATGCGATGCCGTGCGTTGGATACCGTGAGTGTCGTGTGCGCCTCCCCCTACGACACACACGCACGCGCCACAGCCTGTTGCTACGTGGCGCCACACGAAGCCCACGCCTGCCCGGCCTGCGACACACCGGCCTGCCGCCCCCAGGCCATGCCGTACATGATGCACCACACCTCACCACCGCAGCACCAGCTGGCGCGGGTTGGGCCCAGGGCTTGGCTTGCCCGCCTCGGACCCTCCCAATAGCTCGCACCAGCCGCCGCCGCCAGCTACCCGCCCAATGCACGGCAGCGAACCACGCCCGCACAGGGGCCACGAGCACGCAACGCGCCGTACGGATGCCGTACATTTGTCCCATCGCCAGCAGCGCCACAGCACCAGCGCGTGTCACACCGTGCTTTCACTTCCACAGCGCATTCCCCAGCGCCACACGCCACCCGCCACCCCTCCCCCGGCCCAGCCTCGCCACCGGGCGCAGCAGGTGCCCCCCGCCGCGTCCCCGCGAGCCGCGTTCGGGATAGCCCCTCGCACCCAGCCACAGGCAGGCGCCGCTCGAGCTTTATTTGTAGACGCCCGGCCACCAAGACGCCGGACCCACGCAGCCACTTGTCGTCCGTCGCCCGACCGGGACTGGCGCCGCTCCGTGCACTGCAGCTGCCGCCGTGCTAGTGCCTCGCAGCACATCCCAGCAGCCGCCGCCGTCGGCAGCGCCAGTCCAGCCTGGCGCGGCGGCCCCTAGTGCTGCTGCGCCACCTTGCGGCCCGTCACCGTCAGCGCCTTTCGGTTGAGTGACGCCAGCGCCGCCTGGCGCAGCTGCGGGTCCAGGTCCAGCCCCGTCGCCGTCACCGCCAGCCCCTCCAGCCCGCCGCCGCCGCCGCCGGCTCGGACGCCCGTCAGCGACAGCGGCGGGTGCGCCGTCGGGCCCGCCAGCGCCGCCGCCAGGACCGCGTTGATGCGCGCCGCCGCCGCCGCGCTGCCGGTGGCGCCGCCGGCCTTGGCGGCGCCGGCGGCGCCGCTGCCGCCGCGGCCAGACTGCGGCGCGCCACCGGTCGTGCCGACGACGCGCAGGCCGGCGGCAGCGGGGTACGACGACGGCATGCGCCCGACGGAGCCGCCGCCGCCGCCGCCGCCAACGGCGCCCGCCGCAGCGGCGGCGGCGGTGCTTCCGTGCCCATGTGTGAATGACCGCGGGCGGCCTGTCCCCGACGACGACGCCGCGGACCACGTGCGACCCATGGCGCCGCCGCCGCCGCCGGGCCCCAGGTACGGCCCATAGCCGCCGCCGCCACCGCCGCCGGCATCCGGCAGCCCCAGGGCCTGGTACGACACCTGCCCCGAGCCGTCGTCTGTGGCGGCGCCGCCGGGTGCCTCGTCCGCCGGCGGCGGCGGCGGCGGCAGCGGCGACGCACGCAGCGGCGGCGCCGAGCCGCTCATGGAGGCACGGGATCCAACGGCCAGGTGCGCCGCCGGCGCCGCCGGCGCGCGGGCCTGCCGGTACATGCGCCCGCCAACCGCAGCAGCGGCGGCGGAGGCGTCCCAGCCGGCGGCGCCGCCGCCGAGCCCCGGCGCCGGCGGGAGCGAGCTCGGCGAAGTGGGCAGGTGCTGCCCGGAGCTGCTGCTGGAGGTCCGCGCAAGCTGTGGGGAGCTCTGCTGCGCTGGCACGAAACCAAGTCCCGGGCCCTGCCCGTGGCCCGGCCCCGGGCCTGGCCCCGGCCCGGGCCCCGGGCCCGGCGGCGGCAGGTTGGTTAGCTGCTGGCCGTGGTACTGGTTGGTTGCTGGTTGGTTTTGGTGGTTGTGCGGTTGCGGCGAGGCAACCGCCGGCGGCAGGTGTCCGTCGGCGTAGCCGTGCACTTGGCCGGCGAAGCCGCCGTAGCCGCTCCAACCGCCGTGGCCGTTGACCGGCGGACCGCCGCCGCCCAGCGGCGACGGCGACGGCGAGCGGCGGCCGGCACCGGCGGCGATGGGCGACGCCGCCGCCGACGCGGACGCCGACGATGGGCGGAGGCTTTGGCCAGCGCTGAGCGGCCGTGGCCGGGACGCCAGCAGCTGCAGCACCGCCGATGTGTCCTGCCCCGCCGCCGCCGCCGCCGCCAGCATGGCGGTGTCCCAGCTAGCCGCCGCCGCTGCCGCTGCGGCGGCAGCCGCCGACGGCCCCGCAGAGAGCTTCCGCACTATTGTCGGTCCGGCGCCGGCGGCGCCAGGCTGAATGCGGTCCCGAAGACTTGCGGGAGCTGCAGAGGCGGACGGCGGTCGGCTGCCGGCGACGACGAGCTGCCCCCGGCCCGGCCCGGCCCCGCCGCCCAGCCCCTGCCCCGGCCCCGGCCCCGATCCAAGGAGCTCCGGGATGGCGAGACCTGCGGGGAAGGAGTGCCGCGAGGTTGTTTTACGGCCGCGGCCCACCGCGCCAGCAGCAGCAACACGAACG
The DNA here is from genome assembly GCA_001662425.1 of Chlamydomonas sphaeroides. Lineage (NCBI taxonomy): Eukaryota > Viridiplantae > Chlorophyta > Chlorophyceae > Chlamydomonadales > Chlamydomonadaceae > Chlamydomonas > Chlamydomonas sphaeroides. The sequence goes on along the minus strand of BDDC01001065.1, from coordinate 27,164 downwards.
GCACGCGAGGGCGACCGCCCCTCTCGTTGGCCGGCTAGCAATGAGCAGGGAGTGCCCACCCCAGGCCCCCGCCGCAAGGCCCACGGCTCCACCCCACGGGCCCGCCCCGCTCAACGCACCAACTGCATGAGATCCGGCAGCCTCAGCGCCCCCCGGCCCTGCGCCGTGTGAGTAGCGGACGTGGTTATGGGCGCTCCCGACGGGGATCGCGCCGGCGGCGGCGGCGGTTGGCTGCGCGCAGGAGAGCGCGGCGGCGGCAAGCTGCAGCTGCTGGAGCTGGTCCAGGGCCGCTCGCTCGGCAGTGGTTGGTCCGTAACCGTTGTAACCGTGTGGGCCGTTGGGCCCGATGTAGCCGGCGGCGGCGGCGGCGCCGGCGGTGAAGCTGCCGCCGGCGCCGCTGGCGCTGGCGAGAGAACGAGGGAGCGTCGGCGTTGGTGCAGCAGGACGGGCGCCGCCAGCTCCGCGGCCTGCTGCGCCAGGTTCTGGCGCGTCCCAGCTTTCGGCGGCAGCGCCGGAGGTGGCGCCGCCAGCGGCGGCGCCTCCGCCTCCGCCAGCCCGGGAGGCGGCGGAGGCGGGCCTTCGGGCGCCGCCGAGAAAGGGGTGCGGGGGCAGAGCCCCCTGTTGTTGTGTTGTTGTGGTGTGCGGCAGCTGCTGCTGCTGGTAGTGGTACGGCACCTGCGCCGCCGTGCCGCTGAGCTGCAGCGACAGCGGCTGCTGCGGGCCCTGGGAGAGCAGGTAGTGCGAGGGGTGCAGCGGCGGCCCGCCGCCGGCGGCGCCGGCCGTCCCCTGACGCGAGCCGGGGCCCGCCGACGCCGGCGAGCCGGAGCGCGAGCCGGCGCCGCCGCCGCCAGCGCCGCCGCCGCCGCTGGTGCTGACGGCGGCGCGCGCGAGGTGGCCGGAGAAGATCCGGATCCCCGGAACCTGCATGCCCAAGCCCAGCGGCGCCGCCGAGCCGTCGCCGACGGCGGACGCGGCGCCGCCGCCGCTCAGCGCCGACGCCGGGCGGCTGCTGGCGGCGCTCCCGACGCCGCCGCCGTCGCTCCGCTCCCCAAACACCTCCCGCTGCCCGGGCGCGTAACCCCCGCCGCCGCCCGCCGCCGCCGCCGCGCCGGGTCCATACGCCCCGCCGCCACCGTACGGCATCCCGTACATGTACGACATCTGCGCCTGCTGCTGCGGCGTCAGCCCGCCGGCCCCTCCCCCAGCTCCCCCTCCGTACGCGCCGCTGCCGTACGGCGCCTGCTCGCCGTACCCGCCGCCGGCACCGCCGCCGCCCATCAGCTGCGTGTACTGCGGCGGGCCGGGCAGCGGCTGCCCGGAGCCGCCGGCGCCTCCCAGCCCCACAAAGGGCGGCGGGTTGAGGTAGGCGGGTATGAGCGGCGGCGCGCCCGGCCCCAGCTGCTGCTGCTGAAGCGCCAGCTTGGCTCGCCGCCGCTCCACCGCCATCTGCGCCAGCTTATCACGCAGAGCACGAGCACGGAGCCGCTCGGCGCGCTGCGACTCGGTCTCGTTGTCCTCCTGCGGGGGAACGCACGGGGGCGGCGGCGGGGGGTGATGGAGCAGTCTGCGCTGCTGGTTGCAGGCACTCGGCGGCCGCGCCGATGGGCCGCGCGGCCACGTGCGGCGGCGGAGCGCAACCCGGAGCTCCGTGGCCCCCCGCCGCGCCCAGGGTTGCTCCCAGGGCTAGCTCGGATCAGGGTTTCAGGGGCTGACGGGGGCATGCCGCCACCGCCCGGCCTGAGCCCCCTGGTGCTCGGCGGCGCACCTTCTTCTTCTTCTCGTCCGCCTCGGGCCGCTTGGTGCGCGACTGGAAGGACGCCTGGTAGATCTCCGCGGCGCCCTGGCGGCCGGGGACAGGGGCGGGGAAAGGAGGGTTGCGGGTTCGTGTCAGAGCAAGGGGCAGCAAGGCGCGGGGCTGGGGCGAGGCCTGCTAGGTTCGCGCCAGCGCGAGGAGGGGACGAGGAGGGCGGCCCTTGCCCTCACCCGCAGCAGCTCCTCGTACAGCGCCTGCTTGGCCGGGTCGGGGCTGGGGAAGATGCGCGTGAAGTTGCCGCTGTGCTTGGACTCGTAGCGCTCGCGTGCCGCCAGCACCTTGGCCCTGTGGGGTTTGGGGGGTGGGAGGACGGGGGAGAGAAAACGTGGGTTGGGCCGTTGGGTTTGTACACCTAAGCACAGATAGCCACGCATGCAACAAGAAAGTGGGCATGCCTTGATCTGTCTAGGTAGGTAAGGCCAGGCCCGAGCTCACCTCCACGCCTCGTACTCCTCCGGCGTCCGCGGCTTGAATCCCGCCGCCACGCCACCCCCAGGGGCACCTCCGCCGCCGGCCCCGCCGCCGCCGCCCTCCTCGCCCTCCCCGGCTTTCGCCTCGGCCCCGCCCGCCGCCGCGGCCGCGCCGCCAGCACCGCCGCTCGCGGCCGGCCGGGCCCCTCCCGGCGCGGGACCCGCGGTTGCCTGCTGCTGCTTCTTAATGTGCATCGGCTCGAGCAGCCGGCTGGTGGCTGCCTTGCGCTCCGCCTTTTTGGTCTTGGCGATGATCTTGGGGTCCACCCGGACCTGAGGAGCAGCGAGAGAGGCCATGGTAGCGAGCAGGGGCAAGGGGTCACGCGATGCCCCAAATCGCACCCCCATCGCATGCGGGCGTTTGGGGCGGGCCGTGTGTGAAGTGGGCATCATACATTTGACATTCGCTCGGCGCTCAGGACACTGCATGTCGTCGTTGTTGCTCCCCCGCGCCTCGTGCTGCGGCAGCACCGAGCGGCAGCTAGCTGCGTCGCCGCTCCCATGTGTGGCCTCCCACGTGTGGCACTGCATAGCATTCGTGCCTGGGCCACATACCACACGTGCTACCAACAGCAGCTATGCACATTCTTAGACATGTGGTCCAACCATAGCGAGCTGCTCACCAGCTCGATGGTCTGCGTGATGAGCTCCTCCTTGATGGCCAGGTCCAGCGGCGAGTCGATGTTGAACGAGGGCGAGTGGTTGACCTCGATCAGCCAGGGCCGCAGCTGGTCGTCCAGCATGATGTCGTAGCCCAGGATCTCAAAGCAGCTGCGGGCACGGCAACAGGGCGGTACGGCGCGGCAGCGGGTCACGACACAGTGCAGCGCGGCGCAAATGCCCAGCTCCGCCAGCGCCCCGGCGTGCTCAGCCCCGTCAGCCTCGTCAGCTGGAGCCCACAGCACGGCGTTGCGTGGTTGCGGCTGGCCCCATGCGGCACGCCTGGCGTGCCCCGACACCCCCCTCCCCGCAACACAAGCCGCCAAGGACCCACCTGAAGCCGTCGTTGTCGGGCGGCAGCACGGAGCGGTAGTTGTTGCGCAGCACGGGCTGCACGCTGCACAGCGACTTGATGATGAGGTCGCCGATGTCGGCCCACACCTTGTCGTAGTCGTGGCCTGGGGAGTGGGGCGCAGGATGCAGGATGTCGCTTCGGTACTGTGTCCGGCAGCGCAGGGCCAAGCGGGAAGGCAGCATCATGCTGTCGCTGTGCTGCTGCGCGTGCCTCGCGAGGCACGTAAGGAGCCGGCGCCGCCAAGCCGCGTCGCGCCCACGACACAACACTTCCTGCGCGACGCGGCCCCAACCCCACGCCGCCCAGCTGCCCCTGCCCCTGCCCCACCCAGCGAGGTGATGTAGGCCCGCAGCTGCGCCAGGCACCACTTGCTGGCGTCCTCGTCATTGTCGCCGCTGGCCGCCACCTGGGGAGGCAGGCCACGCGAGCGAGCGGATTGCGTGCAAGTCAGCATGAGCTGCACCACAACCGCACAACGCTGGCCGCCGCTGCAAGGGCACAGCCAGGGGGTGGTGCGCCGGCAGAGGCCAGCAGCAGCGGCGGCCGGTGAGGAGAAGGAGGCGAGCCTGCAGGCAGGGGTGCAGGGAGGGGGGCCTGCTGGCTTCGGGGTTGTCCCTCCGCTCACCGCGGCCACAAAGGACTCGTTCTTCTTGTTGACCGCGTAGTTGGTGAGGTGCATGAAGGAGACGTCCAGGTTGGAGGCCTTGGGCGGCGCGTACTTTTCGGTGCAGATGCTGCGGGTGGGGTGCCGGGACGGGGAGGGGAGGGGCGACATCAGACGGCAAGCAGACGCGAGCGAAGGCCTGGGACAGCAGGCAACCGCACAGCAGTGATCGGTGCAGGTGCTGCGGAGCCGAGGGGGGGGCATGGCGGCGGCCAGCGCAAGAGCTCAGCAGCCCACCAGCCCGGCCTCGCCAGGTACAACAGACCCACCCCACATCCAAGCACCGTCCCACAATCCCACAACAAGCCGCTCTACATCCCCGCCCTGCCCGATGTGTCTCGCGTGGTGTCATTCGCCGCGCCAGGCCCGCATGGCCAGTCCCCGGCTCCAGGCCTCCGCCCAGCACAACAGACCAAACCCTGGTTCTCATGTACCGGTACGCGCGGAGGTGGGCTCACCGCGCCAGGCCCTCGTGGAACAGGAACACGCGCAGCGGGTCCGCGGCCAGCACAAGGGCGTAGATGCGCAGGTCGAACTTGTAGCCGTGGATGAGCAGCGGGGAGCTCATGTAGTGCTGCGCCACCACGTTGGGCGTGGCCATCTCGCCCAGCACCCGCGCCACCACCTGGGGCAACGGCCGGCGTGCACATGGGGGCAAGGGCGCTGGCGTTCAGGGAACATTGCAAGCGCAGTCGCCGCCCGGGGGGCCACCACCTGGGAGCAGCGCGGACGGAGCGAGGACAAGCAGGGAGCAGCAGGGCGCCTCCGTCGCCACCACGGCGGCGTACAGTGTAGCTGGGTGACACGTACGCAGCCCTGGGTGCTGGGCATGCCTCTGCCCTGCAGCGCCCCGCATGCGTGCACCTGGCCGCCCGCCCTACCGCGGCCCCGACCAAGCCCCCAGCTGCCGGTACACATCCCATGTTGACCACATGCCGGGTGTGCAGGTGTGCTCGTGCGGCATGTGTTGCAGGTGCGTGCTGCTCGCGCCCTGCCCTGCTCTGCCCCGCACAACCCACTGCGCTCTGCCTCCCACTAGCCTCCCTCCCTGCCGCCGCCCCACCTCCTCCTTGCCGCCCTGCACCAGCCGGATGCCGCGGCCCTGGCAGCCCGCGTCGGGCTTGAGGATGTAGACCTGCTTCTTGCCACGGGACCGCACGTCGGCTAGGAACTCCTGCGGTGGTGGTGGTGAGGGTGGTGGTGGTGGTGGGTGCAGGTTGCGATGGGCGGCGAACTGGGCCCAGGCCTGATGTCGGGCAAGCAAGCCTGGCACAATCCGGCGCCCCGCGTCACGCGCAGGAAGAGGGCGGGCGGGGGGATGGCAAGGCCGGAATGCGGCAGTCCTGCGGCAGCAAATGATCGGCCTCTGCACCCGTTTTTATATGGCAACCCCGGCACGCCGGCGCGCACCTCCCGGTCCGTGGGCAGGATGAAGGTCTTGGGGAAGAAGTCATAGTGCTGCGGAAACACGCGGCTCATCTTCATGAGGTTGCGCGCCATGGCCCTCTTGCGGCAGATCTCCAGCATTCCGCAGAAATGGTTGATCTTCTGCGGGGGCCGTGCATCGAGTGGCCGGGGGGGAGGGGCACGTCCCGGCGTTCAGCCCAGGCATCCCCGACGTGCAGAGGAAGCAGACAGCAGGTCCCGGCACTCCGCCAGACATCCGCGGTTTGGCGCGGCCGCAGACATGGGGCGCAACATGGACCGCAGCGGTCGGCAGCGCAGAGCACAGCGGCGCCGGCAGGGCGGGGCCCGGTGCAGCTGGCCGCCGTCCTCGGGGACGCCGTGCGGCACCCAGTCAGTCCCTGTGGAAGCGCAGGAGCTGCAGCGCCGGTTGGCGTTGTGACGAAGCCCGCAGTGCAACGCCGTGGGACGCAATTCCCACCCCAGGAGAGGTGCGCAGAGGCCGCGCCAAGGGGCTAGGAGGTGGTGGCGGTCGGTTGCAGACAGCTGTCGCCCTGCCCAGAAGGGAGGGCCTTGACACGGCCGCCGCAGCTTCCCGCTGCGCGCTGCAGCTGACGCAGCGGTCGCCGGTCAGCGCCCGACAGGCGCGGCTGCCGCAGCCACCTGGCTGCCCCCTGCCGGACATCAGCACGGTCGTCGAGGCACGGCCGCCGCCGGCACGACCGCCGCCGGCACGGCCGGGCAGCGCTGCGCCGGCGCCGCTCCACCGTTATGGCAGCCGCCGGCACGGCCGTGGCTGCTGGGCTGCGGCCAGGGGCCACGGGGGTCCGGCTTCCTCGCGCAGCAGAGCTGCCGCAGCCGCAGCCGGCCAAACCGCCGCGAGCAGCCCTGCCACCCAGCCAGCTCTCCGCCACATCCTGGGACGGTGCCGCTTCAAGGCGGGTGCCGGGCGGCGGCGATGCGGCGGCAGGCGCCGCTCGCCACCTGGGCGCTGCATTGTCACGTCACCGGCGGCCGCTCGGCCCCGCGCCAAGCTGCCAGGCTCCCTCCACGCGAGGCCGGCCATGACGCGCCGCTCTGGCCTGCCCTCTGCTCCGCCGTCCAAACCGGGGAGGCCGGCCTCAGCCGAAACCGCCCGCGGCTGTGGCGGCGCTGCTCCGGCGCGGCCCCAGCCCTCGCCAGGCGCCAGGCGCCCTGCCCACACGACGCCAGCTCCTGTGGCTGCTCCGGTGGCTGCTCCGGTGGCTGCTCCGGTGGCTGCTCCGGTGGCTGCTCCGGTGGCTGCTCCGGTCGCTGCGCTGCTGCGGGCGCTGCTCCTGGCGCCCCGGCTGCCGGTCGCTGTGGCCCCCGCCGCAGCTCGGGCTCCTGCGCCGCGGTGGCACATGGCGCCGCAGATGACGACGCCCACGCCAGCGGGGCCTCTCTGCTGGCGCCGGGCTGCGCCGCGGCATCTGCCGCAGGCCTGGAGCGCTCCGGGCCGCGCGCAGCGCTGCCAGCGCAACCCCGGGCCGCAGCATCGGGCAACCCAAGCCGGTGACAGCAGGACGGGCGCTGCCGCCAGGGCCGAGGGCCGGTGCGCCGCCGCCGCCAGCGCGGATGTAGGGGCCGGCGCTGGGCTGCCGGTGCCGAGGCGCCAAGCGGCGTTCACCCCGGCCGCCACGGTCCGGCCGCGCCGACCCTGCCTGCCCCATTCGCGGCCAGCAGCGCTTCCGCAAGCTGTCGGCGCGCGGCTGCCGGCATACAGTCACGCGTGTGGTTGCCTCGTACGCGCACGCTGGCACACACAGGGGGGCATGGTCACGCGGGCACCTGGCCGGGGGTCGGCGCACCTGGATGCGGGACAGCTTCATGATGCGCTCGATGCTGACCGAGGTGTCCGTCCAGTAGATCTGAGACACGGGGGCCCGGTGTGCACCGCGGGGGTTCACCAACTGCCGGCAGTCTTACAAATACCAAGTCGAGAGGGCGCAGGGAGCAGAGCGGGCGGGCCGCGGGTCCAAGACGAGACACAATGCCCCGAGCGGGCAGGGCTCGCACGGACCACGGCTGGTGGGCAAGGCGGGGCAACAGCCCTTCCGCTCCGTGTCGTCCACATACACAGCCTGCGGCGCCCGCTGCTCACCTCCCAGTCGTCTTCATCGCCGACCTCCTTCCAGCCCAACTTGCGCTGCACGATGCGCACTGCGGGTCGGCAGACAGCAGACGGCAGGCAGCAGGAGGTGGCAAGCTGTTGGCGGGGCTGCCGGTAGCGGGCAGGTACCACACAGCGCTGCGTTTCTCGGGCCGCTGCATAGTCCTTGCGCGCCTCTTGTGTTAGCGACACCCCTGAATGAGGGGCGCGGAGCCCAGCTTATAGACTGCCGGCCCAGCCTACCCCAACGCCTAGCTGATAAACCTCAAGCCAAGCCGGCACGGCCGGCTCAACTGGACCCCCAAGGTTTCCTCCGAGTCGGGCAGCTGTCAGGTCTGGGGCCACGGTGACCTAAGCGCGGCGCTGGGGCCCGAGCTGAAGCACTAGCGGCGGCGCGCGGGGCTAGGAGGCGGCTAGGAGGCGGCGTCGGGTTACCTGGGGAGCGGGGGCGGGGCTAGGGGACCGAGGGCGGGGCTAGGGAGGGGTCACTGGGCTAGGCGCGGGCCTAGGCGGCGGGTTAGGATGCGGCTAGGAGGCGGCTACGCGGGCGAGCAGGGCAGCCGCGGAACGGGGAGCGGGCCCCTGGAAATATCCATCGCATTACGGACCCATCAGCAACGCAGCCAGGCAGGTGTGGCCCAACCCACTCACGAACTTCATATTTGCAGTTGCTCAGGTTGATCCGAATCGGTGGGGGAGGTTTTTTCTTCTTGCCCTTCAGCTTCTTCTTGCTGCTGTGGGCAGCAAGGTGAGGAGGGGGCGCGGGCGGGGTATCACGGCCCCCCCTCCACCCCGAACGCCCTGAGCTGCTGCCGCCGACGCCGTGGCTCCCACCCACTGCAGCCCGACGCACCTGTCAGCTTCGACAGGCGGTGCAGGCTCAGCCTTTGTTAGGGCCGTCCGCACCAAAGCGAATTCCTCCTCGGCATTGCCATCCTCGCCAAACTGCTCCTCGCCGAGCACCTCTGCATCTTCGTCTGCTTCCATCTCCTCCATCAGCTATTGGTCTTGTTTACGCGGCATGTTGCCGCTCTCTGCGGCCTATCGGCTGGGTTGCCGCGGCATGCTGGGCCGCAGTCGGTGCTGGGAAAGCCAACTTTCGAGGCACCGTACAAGCGCAGCCGCAGGTGCGACGTGGCTATTGCAGCGTGGGTCGAAGCTGGAAATTGCTAAAGCTACTCTTATGTTTGCTAGCGGACCTGTCTCGACAAGCGAACAAAAGCGTGAGTATTCAGGTAGTAAGGTGACGTTGTGCGGTTCCGCGTGGGTGCGCCTTGGCAGCGCATTTGCATCGGACGTTCGGGCATTTGCCAGGAGCTCTGGCAAGCCGATATGCATACTCTTCCATAATACCAAAGACTGCTCACGCAAGCACAGACGCACATACACAATGCCCCGCCAGCGCTCTGGTGAGCACTGCACTGCATCTCGATGCCAACTATCGCGCAGTTTGCTGCTCTCACGCTGCTGCAGCAACGCGTTCTTTGTTAACTGGTTTTAGTAACGTAGGGGACCTGTGCACTGAACCAGTACCTGACATCGCCCTCTCGTGTTTGCCTCCATCGCAGCTCCGGCCCCGGCCCGCTCGGCCTCTGCGGCGTCTTCCCGCCCCAAGCCGGCGGCTTCTTCGCCACCCCCGCCAGCCCCGCAGCAGCCGTCTTCTCAGGCGCAGGCCCCGGCTCCTGCATCTTCCGGGGGCTGGTTCAGCCGCCCTGCTGCCCCGCAGGCCACTGCTCCGCCTCCGATGTCGGCTCCACGTAAGCTGTGGTTTAACATGGTTGCGACCCTCTTCGCGTGCGGGGATGTGACACGATGGCCAACGTGTTTACGCCCTGTTTGCCACTGCAGCCGCTGCTGCTCCTCCGGCCGTGGCTTCGAGCGGAGGTGGCATCATGTCTGGCCTGATTGGCACGGTCGTGCAGGGTGAGCGGGATTCGTGATGCTTCCACGCTGCGCGTGCTAGCGAAGCACAGCTCGCGCGCGGCATCGCATCTTCAGCAGCATCTAGCCCAGCTCGCACGACCTTGCGGCCGCTAACTGCGCTTTCGTCATCCTCCACGACCTGTCTGCGGCTGCCGCACTTCTGCAGTCGGTGCACCTCCACGCCACCCACGCTTTCGCCACTCTTTCAACCCCAACGCACCGCCTTCACTCTCGCCCCCACGCTTACCCCTGCCCCTAGGCGCCGCTCTGGGCACTGGCAGTGCCATCGCGCACCGCGCCGTGGACTCCTTCATGGGCCCCCGCACGGTCGTGCACGAGCACCAGGGCGCCCCCGCGCCCGCGGCTCCCGCGGCCGCTGCGCCCATGTCCATGCCGCCGGCTGAGGGCCCCTGCGGCGGCCAGGTCAAGGCCTTTGCCGAGTGCATGTCGAAGAACAACGGCGACTTGGCGGCCTGCCAGTGGTACTTCGACATGATGCAGCAGTGCAAGGTCGGCAGCGCGTAGGCGAGCCGAACGCGCGAGGATGTGCGAGATGAATGGTGTGAAGAGTTGAGGACGGCGGCTGCCTGCTCGCGGCAGCATGGCAGCGGTGCACGTCCGGGCGGTGGCTGGCTTGTGCCAGGGATGCGGCCGTGTTCGGGCGGATTGCCTCACGCGGGCCAAGCCGTGCCGGCGGGGCGGTGACCTGATGGCGATTGGGCTTCTTCCTTCTCCCCCGAGTGCGTGGTCGTGAGGATGCGTTGTCGTGTCGTGTCGTGTTTAGGGCGGCCTCCGAGCGTAGGCGTGTCTCCACGTCCCGTGACGTCTGAGCGGCGAGTTTGCGTCGGCGTCGTAGCGCGCAGTGGCGGTCTGTTCGTGTGCCGAGGCACCTGTGTATCCCTTCGCTATTATTTTACGGCCTGGCGTCGTGTGTTGTGTGCGAGTCGCCGCAGACAACAGCTTAGCTGTGAGCAAGCATCATGGGCCTTCCCCCATGCTTTAGTTGGCGCGGGCCTGCTGGGCCCTGCGCCACGGATAACGGACCCGCCGGCACTGCCCGGCGACCAGCCGGCGGCCAGCGGCGTGTAAGGCTTGCACTCATACCAAGGAATGGACGTCCTGGGATGAGCCATGGCCCGTCACTTCCTGCGCTGCCCAGCAGCGTCCAGCGGAACCTCTGGACCACCGGGGAAGGCCCCGGCTGCGCAGGCGTTGGGTGCACAGGAAGCGCTCCTAGGCGCCTAGGGGCCACGGCGCATGGCTGAGGCCTCGTCCCTTGGAGCGCAGCGCGCAGGCCTGTCCAGCAGCCCAGGTGTCGCGACTTTGCGTGCATTCCGCAGCTCGGCCGGTGTGCGGCGAAGCTAATGCCCAAGATGGCAGGAGCGCGGTCCGTCGTCCACGCTGTGAGCGGCTGTCCGGGTTCCTGGCACGCGCGGTGCGCCGTTGCGCGCTGGCAGCGCTGCGGCGGGGGTGCCCCCTGGGCGTACTCGTGATGCCGTGAAGCGTGCACTACGCCGCAGGCTGGCGCCCCTACCGACTGCTCCGGTCCCGTTCCCGACATGTGACATGACGGGCCGGGGCTGGGCGCGCCGCGGGGCTGCGCTGCGCCACACCTACCTCGCTCCCGGCGCGCCCCCATTCGCGCCCCCACCGCCCCTGCGACGCATGCGGCGGGGCGGTGAGGCAGGGGTGCTGTAAGCGGTAGCTTGCACGAATCCCGTTGCTCCGCGAAGGGGCGCAGCCCCTGAGCACATCACAGGTGCGATTGGCCAGCTGCGTCCTTGACCTCACCCCTGCACGTTGGCTG
>BDDC01001065.1:0-15593 GCA_001662425.1 Chlamydomonas sphaeroides | reverse complement strand
CATAGTGCGTGCTCGCCGGATTGTGTGCAGGGTCTGTGGTTTGTGGGGGCTAGCCCCGGGTACCTGTCGCTGGACCCTGGGGGGGGCACCAGAGGGCTGAGAACGGTTCGCTGCCTGCCCTCGCGCAGGCAGCGACCCTATGCAACGCAATGTACGACAGGCCTGGAAGCACACGAACCCTTCTCAGCCCTCTGGTGCCCCCCCAGGGTCCAGAGACAGGTACCCGGGGCTAGCCCCCAAGGGCTGCAGGTCACGAGATCCGTTGTGACAGGTTGACGCTGCTGGCCACAGCGGCACCGGTGCCGGACTGCCGGGTGCCAGGGCCCCTCGCATGTACAGCACCTCCCAGGCCCCACGCCCCGCTGCACGCTCTCTTGCAAGCCCTCCCACGCGGGTCCTTCGTTGCAAGCCCTTCCGCCAGCTCCCGCCCCCACTGCCAGCGCCGCAGAGCGCTTGGTTGGAGGCTGGTTGTTGGTTGTCGGCCTCAGGCAGGCACCAGTAGTCCAGATCCCCAGCCCTCCGCTTGCCGGACAGCCCCACCCGCGACCGCCCTTGCGCTCTGCGGTCATCCATGGGGCGCTGCGACGCGAGGCCGTGGATGTGGTCACCCAACCTATGGAGTCGTGCTCCTGAGCCCAGGCCCCCAGCCACCTTCCCCTTCCCCGCCCCTGGGCCCGCCCCCCCTATTTAACTACTGGAGCTACCCATCGCAGCCCCTAACATCTATCGGGTACGAAATAAGCACCGCCACCATTTTCCGAGTTGGGGCGCAGCGCCGGCAGGTCCCGTCCCGGCGCGTCCCGGCGCGTCATCTCGTCACAGGAAGTAGTTGCCAGCAGCTGGGGTTGCCAGTGCGCCTACCCTAAGTCTGGCCTGTCGCCGTTCCGCCGGGCAGCTAGCGGCCGTCAGGGGCCGTCCAGGAGACAAGTTCACTGCTGGACCCTCGCCAAACGTAGATAGACCCTCCGCCGTCCACATGCGGGGTCGTTGTGCTGAGGACCTTGAAGACACAGCTAGGCTTTTGCGAGCGCCCGCAACAGCTCCACCGCCAGCTCTGGCACCGCCGCCGCTAGGTCCTCCACCCCAGCCATGTCCACCTGCCTGCGGCACGCCAGGAAGCGCGCCTGCAGTACCGGCAGCAGCGCCACCAGCGAGTGCGTTTGCGCCCTCAGCCAGGAGGGCGCAAACGCACCCTCCTGCCCTCAGCAGGTCCGCGATCACGCGCGACGGGGGCACGGCCGCCGCCAGCCGCTCCGCTAGTGCGCCTGCCTGGTAAGTCCGGCGCCAGTTGGTGGCTCGACGCCAGCAGCGCCAGCGTCCAAAAGAGCGCCTCCGTGTTGTGCGGCACAGCACGGCGGCGCAGACGAGACGCAGGCACGTAGGCAGACGGTGGCCCACAGTGGCGGCTCTGTCGGCCAATGGCGAACTTGTACCCAAAAAGGAAGCAATAATACTGTCATACCGCCCGCTCGGTGGCGCATCCCGCGACGTCCCAGCGGGAGCCTGGCGGCGGGCTGGGATGCGCTGACTTCTCGGCACGAGAAGGCTAGTTATTCGACGATGGGAGTGGAATGTTACTGTACGGCAGTATGGAGTATAGGGCGGCGTAGCCGCCTCCACCGGCTATCCGCCGTTGTAGTAGTATCATTACTGACGACAGCAGCGCTACCCAGCGCTGCCTAGCTTAGGATTGACTGTCACCCGCCCGCCCGTCTTGGCAGCGGCCGGCCGCAGCGCCCTGCGGGCGCCAGCTGGCCGCCGTCGGGTGCTGGCTTCTTTGCTTGCAACTGCGGCTCGCGCCGCCGTCTGTGTCCCGCGGCTCCCGCGCCGCGTTGGGGCGCGCCTCGGGCGCGCCGTTCGCCGCCGTCGCCCCGCGCCGGCGTGTGTGTGTGGGGCGCTGTGGGCGCCTGCCGGATGGCCTGCGGGCGGCCCGTTTCATCCGGTGCTAACTATGATGCTACTACCGGCCACGGAGGCAAAGTAAAAGACGCTAACCGCTGAGGACCCTAGTCGCCGTCGAGTTTGCAGGTTGGACAGCTCAGGAGGAGGAGACCGCTGGGATCGGGGCGACCGTTTGATTGGGGAGTTCGCTGGGATCGGGGAGACCGCTGGATGGAGATCGATGAAGGCAGAGCAGGCAGGCTGGCGCGGGGTTCTTAGAGTGTAACGGACTGAGGAGAATAAGCACCGCCCACAAGGCCCGGCGGCGTTTATTACGTCGGGCCCAGGGGACTGCTGCGAGCCCCATGCAGGCTCCAAAGCCGTGAGGCGCTCGGGCCCAAGTCCCACGCCGTGGGCTGAGCCCACGGCGTTGCGCCTCGCTGCTTGCTGCTTGCTGGGCGGCGCCCTACGCACGCCTCAGGAGCGCCCGGCCGGCTTCCTTGACGATCTATCAGCACGCGCCGCTCGGTGGTGGTGGGGGATAGCGAGCCTGACTCAAGCGGGCACCCCAGCGCCACTTGCTGCGGGGGCTGCTCCGCCGAGGAGGGCCGGGCCGAGCAGGGCGGGCCCAGCACTGGTCGATCGTCGGGCCCCTCACGCGCCTACGCCCTCGGAGGGCCGGGCTATGCGCTGTGGCGCTGGGTCACACAACCCACATCGGTGTTGCACGGCTGGTGACGTGGGGGTCGGACCGTGTCGGGAAGTGTAACGCAACGAACACCCGCAAAGCTCGTGTGCGCTAAGCAGCCAGCAGCAAGCAGCCCCGGCATCGAAACCCGTGCAACGCCCGTGCAGCGCTGCAGCCAGCGCCCGCCGCCGGTCAGGAGGTAGCCGGTTGATGCGACAGGACGTGGCCGGGTCGACGCAGCGCCGACGGACGCCCCCTGCCGCGTGTTGCTGCCAGCAGCCGCTTGTTCGCTGCTGTTTGTGGGCGGCTGGGACGTCCGAGGTGTGGGACGCGTGGGCCTGCATTGCGCGCGTGCCGGCTGCGCTGCTTCCGCGCGGCACCTACCACAGGGAGAAGAGCCTGGTCATCTTTGCGGCGGGGTGGGGGGGGAAGGCAGTATGCCTGGTAGATACTCGGCGCAGTCTTAGTTGCAATCTACGGTGTGCGGGCCAGGGCTCGTATCTGGGTAACCTCAGTCGGCCCAAACCTAGCGGAGTCACCCGAAATGCCGAACTTCGCTAGGCAATACCATCTTTGGCGCCACCTCGGGTGACGTCCCGGCCGCAAGTCGAAGGGAAGTCACCCAGCCCGGGTGACTTGCTACCGGGCAAGATACGAGCCCTGGTGCGGGCTTTGCATGTACGGCATGCCGGGGGGAGACTGCGCTGGATACCTGACATGCCCAGGCATGCCAGGAGCCCCTGCCGCTTCCGGGTGTACTGGAAAGGTAGTGTCACCAACGGCCATGACGCCACGCGGTGAGGACCGTTGAGGACAAAGCCGGGGGGTCCAGGAGGCAAGGCAGCCATAGCTGGCTGCTGGAGTGGGACAGCTGCGAGGCGGTGTCCGTCACAGATGTCCAGTGGCTGGCGACCTAGCGAGGTCGCACATCACAGCTGGACATCAACTTTGTTCAATGGAGCAATTTGCTGCACGTAACTTAGCATTGACACAGTTTAAGCGGGGCAGCTCAGCCGGGGCCCTGGACAGGCCACAGCAGGCCCTGGCAGGCCTGGGGCGGCCGGGGCGACAACGGGCGGCAGCGCGGGCAGGCGCGGGCATGTTCGGGCAGGGGACAGGCACGTCGCTGTTGCCCAGCGCCTATTAGCGAGTCTCCTTGCTTGTTGACTGGAGCTGCTCTCCTGAAGCCTTTGACGGGAAGGAGCAGAAGAGACTTTCAAACGGAAAATCATCGAACGCGCTTAACGAACAGAACCGAATTAGACAGCTCCAGCGCCCTGATAATTGCTGCTAGGTACTGGAATATCGAACGCGCGTTGTATCGCTGAGGAAACACGCGCTAGTAATGCTGTTGCGACTTTTGTCCGTCCTTAGCCAAGCAACCCTGTATGTTAACCACCGGTAAAAGCCGACCCGACTCGTTGCGGTGTTCTGACGGCCACTTCTTCTATATGACGGACAAACTTACTGCGGGGAAGGCCAACAACGCTTGGCTTGGTCGCACAACAAAATGTCGGAGCACGTCGGAGCAGGTTGCTAACCAACCGACCCGCCGACGACTTGCGCTTCCTTCGTCTTGCGCTTATAGAGCACAACGCTGAGATACGGCGATGCGCTGTGATTGGCATGTCCTAAATCTCAGGCGTTAGAAAGTGTTGCACATGCTTGGGCTGATGCCTAGAGCTCAGTAAGTCGCTGTGTCCACCGCTTGGTGCTTCACTGATAACAGTTCAAAGAATAGTGCTACACGTAGCAAAAACGCCACGCTGCTGCTTACCTAACAAGTCGCTCTTGCGGTACCAACGCAGCGACTCGCGGTCTCGTGTCGCCAAAACAAGTTCTTACAGCTTATAGAGGTCGCTATATATCGCGCTACGTTCATACAGACTTCACACGTCTGTGGCACGCAAGAGGGGCACGCAAAATCAAGTGCGGCCTGTGCGCACTGCCAGCGCTTGAATCAACGCGAGCAGCGCAGCCCGAACGTGTGAATGTGCAGACTGTTGCAGATGGCCGCGGAAACAGCTGCGTCCGGAGCGCCGAGGTCGGGCTCAGAAACTTCGCCAGTGCGAGTGGCGTCCAACGACGGGGCATCCGGCGTCGGAGCCGTTCCTTGTGTTTCTGACTGCAACACGCCACCGCACGGCCCTCTCCGCCCTTGCGCGCAACCCAGCTCTGACAGCCACGGGACGGTTGACTGCTTCAGCGTCCCCGACCAGCCAGGTAAATGGAGGAACACGACATATTATCGCGCTGACTCCATATATAGAGCATGTGTCAGCCCTAAATCTGTCGACCTAGGTTCGACACTTTTGACAACCTGTTGGTGGTACTGTCTTGCAGGGCTGCTTGACTTGCCAGCTGCGCTGCTGCAGCAAATCCTTATGCTGAGCGGCAATGGCAGCGCGGCGCTCGTCAGCCGTGCTGCCGCTGCGGCAATTCACTCGTTCACGGCAAGCCCAGCGTCAATTGCGCACTGGCTCCTGCAACGGCACGGCTCGGGCACGGCCATCTTCCACCTATACGCTAATGCCAAGGTGAGCGACAGCACGAGCCTACCTTATGCCGGGTTGCAACGCTCGAAACGCGGGCATGCCAGTTGTGCTATATGTCGTCCCCCGCAACTACGTTGCAACACCAGCCTTGCGCCCCCGATGCATGCCCTCCTCCCACAGCTTCGCCAGCGACTGACGCCGGCGCTGCCCGCCGCGGACCTCGAAGCCGCCAACGCCGTGCCGAATGCCGCGGCCGCATCCTTAAGCTTTACCTCCTGCTCCGGCGCAGAGCCCGCAAACACCATGAACGCAATCCTGTGCGAGCTCATCACGCAGGGCGCGGCGCTCAAGCCCCAGGTATGGTGCCCGAAACCGCGTGCAACGTCGCCTCATCGCCGCAATTCCACCCCCACCCCACCCCCAGCTGTCGCGCCACGTCATAATCCTTGCCAGCGACACCCGCTCCGCTCCCCTCGCGCACCCCCAGGCGCGGTTCCTGCTCACCGCCGCTGCCGGCGCTGGCGACGCCCCCGTCGTCCGCACGCTGCTGACCATCGGCGTCGACGCCGCGGCCTGCGGCGGCCGCGCGCTCGTCGCCGCATCCTCGGCCGGCGCGCTGCCCGTGATGGAGGCGCTACTGGATGCCGGAGTGTCGCCACGCGCCGAAAACGGCGGCCCCCTGCGCGCCGCCGCACGCGAGGGCCACGTGTCCGCCGCGCGGCTGCTGCTGCGCCGCGGCGCCGACCCGCGCGCCGCCGGCGGCGGCCCGCTGGCGGCGGCGGCGGGCCACGGCCACCTCGCCCTCGTGCTGGAGCTGCTGGCGGCGGGCGCCGACCCGCGCGCCGACGGCAACCGCGCGCTGATCGAGGCGGCGGCGGCTGGCCACGCCGCCGTCGTGCTCGCGCTACTCGTGGCCGGAGCGCAGCCGGCCGCACGCAACGGCGCCGCCGCGCGGCAGGCGGCGGCGGCGGGCCACGCCGCCGTCGTGCGCATCCTCGCCTCCGCCGCCACCATCCCGCAGGCGCCGTCGGCGGGCGGCGGCGCCGCCGCAGCTGTCGCCGGCGGCGGCGGCGGCGGCGGTGGCGGCTCCCGCAACGGCTGGCGATCGTCGGCGGGCGGCGGCGCTGACGGCATCGGCGCCGGCGCCGCCGGGCCGGGCGTGTGGATGGCGGCGCACACGCCACACGGGCTCACCTGCTGCCTATGAGCCGGTCATGCTCCGTTCGCTACCCTAGGGCCAGCGCCAGGGCCAGGGCCAGCGCCAGGGGCAGGGCCGAAACACGGCCGCAATCACGTCACTTCCGCGAAGCGAGGCGGGTAGACAGGTGCAGAGGTTGCGGCCTTCGCCGCAGCGGCGCCGCAGCGTTCAGGGCGCGGGGCGGGCTGGCACAGGGTGGCGGTGCGCTTTGGGCGCACGGGGTGCCGAAGGGGTGCGTTGGGCTGGGTTTGGGAATGCAAGGCAACCGAAGCGCATCCGCCAGGGCCGGATGATAAGAACCAACAATGGTGTGCCAATGCACAAAGGACTTGAAGACCAAACGAGGGCGAATGCAGCCCCGAGCCGAGCGGCGCTAGCTGGTGTGGTCGTGCCGGGTACTTGAGGGCGGCGATGGGTGGAGCGAGGCATCGTGGATGCGCCGCAAGAGAGGCAGGAACATGGGTGAAATTTGTCCCGCAATCATTGGCGAGCGGGTGAGGCGATTGCCTACGAGATGTATGAGGATTGGGTTGCGGCTTGGAGGCAATCCTGCGAAGGCCTCAAGGGTGGGATTGGGACTGAGGCTGGGAGCAGATGCTCGGAGGGTGGCCGGAGAGCAGGGTCTGGCGATGGGGGAACGTAGATTGGCGCGTGCCCTTGGGGCTCGGAGCAATGCGAGCAGAGCGTCACAGAATCTTCATCATTCCTTGCTAGAGCTGTGTCGGAGTTTCTCTGCCGCGGCCGCCACACGCGGCACAGCACCTGTGTGTGGCTGCGCAACTGGCCAGGGTTAGTTCAAGAATCAAAACCGAGTAATTTGCTGATACTGTGGGGCCTGCAGTACGGCAGTACGTGGCAGTTTGGGCGCCCGAATCCCGGGCGAACAATGAAGAACCAGCGTGGAAGGCGCCCGATCCTGTGAGATGACGGGCGCGCGTGGTTTTGTTGGCGCGTGAGCGCCAGATACCGTGCTGCGTTCGCGCACTTTCGCTTTTTATGCGTGCGGTCGGGCTACGGGCGCGCCACCTGGCCGGGTGCCTAGCGCACGTGGGCCGGCGGGCGGGCGCGCGCGCAGCGCGCGGTGCTGCGCCGTTGGCTTCCAGTGTGTACGGCGGTACGGCAAAGCAACTCATTATGTTGGTGGATCCGCGGTGTCGGTGTGAACGCATGCTGTCTGTATGTCATGTGGTATGTGGTGTGGGTGAATGCCTGTCGGCTGGGCGTGGGTTTTCGGTGACTGCGCGCAGCAGCGGCCGCGGCGGCGCCGCCGCCGCGCCGTGGGGCTGCCCCCACGCAGCAGCGCGCCAGACGCACTGCCTGGGCGCCGTACCCTGCCAAGGGACCATTGCGGCTCCCAAGCGCAGCGCCGTCGCCGCACGCACGGCCAAAAAAAGAACGAATACTGATGTGCCGGTTGGCACATGAGTGTGGGCGGGCGCGTGCTGTCTCAGTGCCTTTGAATGCCCTGTGGGCGTGTGCATGTGTGGACGTGTGGGAGTCGTGGGCTGCCTCAGCGCCTGTGCCCTGTGTGCCAGGCGGCTGCTTGCGACTGGCTTTCGCGTGGCTCCAGTTGGCGCGGCGCCGAGCTTCCGTCGTTGAGAATACAGCCATGCCATGTGTGCAAGCGTGTATATGAACGTGCCTGATGGGGACTGGGCCCCTGCCGCCGCCCTGCACGCGTACAGGCGGCTCCGATGGCAGGGGAGCGGCGGACGGGCCGCGAGGCGGCGTGACGAGGGAGGGCTGGCGGCCGCGGCCGCGACCTGCTGCGCCACCCTGCGCTCACGTGTTGGCGCCGTGTGAGTGCATGTGTGGCTGTGTGGGTGTTGCTGGGGTCACAAGGACAGTGCGGTGGTGGGACAGGCGATGGTCGATCGTCGGCGTTCGGTGGCCGGCCGGTTGGTTCGGGCGCTGGCAGGTAGGGCGTGGTGCGGCCGGCCGCCAGGCGCCTGCTGCTTGCCCTTGCATGTGCTCGGATACGGTACTGCGAGCAGCCATCGTTATCTTGGTCGACCGAGTCGCTTTCGTCTCTCGACTTGAATCGGTGCATCGGTGTAGGATTCGAGGGCTGGCTGCGAGGCGCGGACGACGGTCATGGGTGCGCTACTGCATGGACGCAAAAGTTGGCTCGGGCGTTTGGTATCTTGGCGGCGGGGCCATGCTGCACACCGATTGTCCCAAGGCCTGAGCTGTGCACTGGGGTGTAACGAGTTCGGATTCGCGCACGTACGTTCGGACAAGTACGTCCCCAGCAGAACGTCTGTCGAAGGTGGGCCTTGGCTGCGGACGCCGCTTGTCGTCCCTGTGCCGGGAGACCGTATGTAAGTACACTCTCACCAAGAATGCAATGCGCTGGACAACATGCCGCGGCGTGCTGTTTGGGCGGTCCCATTTTCCTCCGCGCTCTCACAAAGGCTTTCCATTTGGCACGCCCGGGCTGGCGTTGGGCCCCGCTTCGGGGGATGCCCCCGCCCCCCTGCTGGCTTAGACGAAGTCATGAACCTGTACCTGCATTCCGTACTCCGGGACTGCCCTTCGCTAGCTAAGACGCTGCTAGCAAGCCCCAAAGGCGTCCAAAGCGAAGGGGGCCAAGAGGAAGCCGGCAAACCGAGCACTGACAAAGGGCCTTACACTCGAGGAGCAGTACACTCGAGGGCGGGAGCGCGAGCGGGAGCTCGCGCAAGGGTGGGAAACTGGGAATCAGCAGAGTGCTCGAGCAGCACAGCGATGTGCTATCTCCGAGAGAGGCAGAATGCCGAACGAGGGGCTAGCGCAGCGCTAAGCTGCTCAGGGCAGTCGTACCCTCCGTACGGAACTATGCTCAGTGCCTACGTCGCTTCGCTCCTCCGGCACTAAGCACACGATCCTGCAGGTATGTGTGCATCACCTAGCTCATCTCTGGCATCAATTAATTACCAACATCGGACTGCGTGTCGTGCACCTTGGTGACGACAGCATGACGCGCTGCCGCATGGTGCTAGAACGCTGGTACATACCGGCAGCAGCGCTCAGGGGTCTCTCCGTCGAAGGCCGTCGAGGCCGTTGTTGACACCCGCGGTGTGCCGTGCGGAGCTTGTTACTTGAAACATATGTGTGAACACATGCGCGCGCGCTTGCACCGGTTCGTCCGTTCGCCATCCCATCCCAACCCGACGACCGCACAGTACGGTGACATCTTCACATGTGTAAGTGACCACGGCGCACATGAACTGCCGACTCCCGACTCCGAGGCCATTCATCATCGCATTCACACGTCCGACCACCAGCGGCCCTCGGGCGCCTGCCGGGCCAGGCCCAGGTGCTGCCGCGCGTGGTGGTGGTGCCGACCCGCACGGCACTCGTGGCGGTCCACTGGCTCGGCCCATGCTCTGGACGGAGCGGCGTGGCGTACCTTCGGCGCGTCCTCGTCCTCTCGTCCCTACAACGGCGCGTGTGTACGTGGATGGCCGCTTCTGCCGTGACCCAGGCCAGGCCGGGACTAGGAGCCGCCACGGCAGCGCCGGGACCGGTTCGGTGGCGGGATGAGTATGCACGAGCTCAGCACGCAGGCATGCGCCAACGTGGGGCTTGACTTGAGATCATGAGGCGCCAGAGCGACCGTGTGCTCGCTCCAGCCGGCGATGCCCCCGCTCCAACAATCTGCGCTGCTGGTATTATCAAGCAATCAACTTGTGTCGCGGACGTCGTGTGCGCGGCCACGGCCAGTCTCGGTACAGCGCCCACGGGCGCTCGGCAGGCGTTGTCGGCTCGTCCTTTCCCCCGAGGTGTCGCCGCGCCAGCCGTCGTCAGAGTCCGCAGCAGCGCCGGTGTCGGGCTGCTGTTTGGAGTTGCGGGGCTTGCGAATGCGGCCCTGCGGGGCGGGGCGCGTTTTGGGGGGCGGCGGGGGGGGAAGACAAGGGTGCATGTCAGCCGCAGGGGCTCCCGGCTGAGGCCGGCTGCCGTCGCGCCGTGGCTCCAACGATCGACGTCGCACTAGCTTCGTTGCCGGCGCTTCCCAGCATGCCTCAAGACTATCTAGAAGGTAAGATCCAACACCTATGATCAATTTGGACACGTTGGGCCTGATGCAAACCCGCATTCAACTCACAGCGAGCGCCTCAGCCATCTCCACATACTGCCTGTTGCTCCAAGCCCGCCATGCCTTCTCGTCCTCCTCTGCCGCCTCCTCGACCTCAGTCGGAATCGCCTCCCTGAATAACGCCCCCTTAGCCGCCACCTGTCTGTGCGCCTCCGCCACCGCCTCAGCTGCCGCCTGCGCCGCTGCCTGCGCCGCCGCCACCGCCGCCGCCACCTTGGCCAGCCGCCGCCGCTGTTGCCGCTGCGACCGCGCCGACACCAGGACCTCCTGGCCGACACCTGATGCGGTGGGGCCGTGCGGTGGGGTTGTAAGGTGCAGAAGGTATGATGGTTGGCTCGCCCTTTTAGGGCGGCAAAGTCCTGCCCGTGGGGTGAGGGCGGGCACGGAGGTCGGTGTGCCCCGAGACCCCTGGAATAGTCTCAGCTACAACCGCATAATGACTGACGGTGTGCGTCTGATCTGGTGGCCTCTTTTGGTGGCGAGCCATGCACCCATGCGCAGCTGGGGAAGTTTGATTGTTCCGCACAGGAGCACAGGGCCGCGCGTCGCTGCGAGCGCAGCATGCCAAGTGACGAATGCGACAGCGCGCCGCTCCTTGACAGGTTATTGACTAGAGACTCGATATGGCGCCGATAGCTTGGGGTGTGTAACAAGCAGGCCATAGCTGTGAAAGCGAGCAGCGGGTGCGTTCAGTGCAGCAATGTTGGTCGATAAACATATCTTCTGCAGCCTACATGGTGTATGTATGGACACAGCACCACGCGAAACCAGATCGGCGGATGCTGAGGAGCTGGTCCGGACCAGAGCGAACCCAAGGTGGCGGCAAATGCTCACAATGCGATTAAAAGCCGGGGCCAGCTCCTCGGCAGTCGACATCAGAGTGAATTACGCCCTTCACCTACAACTGCGCGCCACGCGGCCGCACTAATGATTACCGAACCAGCGCCAACCGCACGGCGCCCCGGAGGATTTTCTGGTTGGTGGAGGAGCACGATGCGCGCCATGCGCCGACCGCCCTAGCGCGCGCACTGGTGCACAATGTTCCTGTGCGGCAGTCGCAGCTGTCGTGTTGGTGCGTGGGCAAATTTGGGCACACCTGGGCAGGAATTGTGTCGCCATCTTTCTCGCCAAGCTCCGGCCGTCTCCAGCCCACCGCACTGCAACTGCAAACCTGTGCATACAACGCCACACGAGCGCCTAGCAGGGATGGCCCACTGGGGTTGGGATCTTGTGACGTATGTTAGTGTGGCAGGCACGTCCCCTGCCAGGGAGTGCGCAAAATGAAGCTGGGACATCGTCACCGTCGCTACGGCTGCCGCCCCTGCTCGTGCCCCTGCTCCGCGCACTCGTTTCGGTGGTCGTCCCGGCGATGCAGCCCCCAGGAGCATGAAGCGGTTTTCCTGAACGTATCGGTACACGTGGAACCTTGTGCGAACGTGCTCGGGAGGGTGCATGAAGGGGCTGTTTCGGGGGAGCTGGGGGGGGGGCAATGCGGGGGTGAGCAGGGTGCGCACGCGTGCACAGCACGCGTGGGCGTCCTGGCAGGCTGTTGACTTCTGTGCTCAAAGAAATTTGATAACGTAGAGTAGCAAGTCATCTACTTGGCACCGGTGCTGCCGCGAGCCCCCTGTTTTGCGGGTGTTCGTCCAATCCGCTAGCTCGTTCAAACCAAGTGAGCGCGCGGGCGAGAACAACAGGTCGCCCTAATTTGAGCTCTTGTTGCGCTATGCTGTGCGCTTGACCGCGCGACAAAAGTCGCACGTCGCGAACTTCGCTACGAGCACGCAGCGACTTCACCTCCACTAGCGGCCTTTCCTTCAGGGCACGGAGCTGCGCGCAGTGATTTGGAGCTGATAGCGCTAGGGCTAGGTGCGTCGCGTTTCGAGGCTGTCTTCGGCATGCCATTATGCGGGCATGCAACTTGCGCTGTGGCCTTGTCGCACCCGACGCACCCTAGCGCGCTATGCATATAAATGACCTGATGCACCTTCGGCTTTGCGAGCGCACGACGAGCGCGCCGGTTCCTGTCCCCGCAGGCCCGAACGTGGTCGCCGCGTCAAGCGCCGCGCCCACAACAACCCGGCGCCGCGCAGTCAGCTCCCCGGCTTTCACGCCGGGGCTAGGACCGCACCGTGAGGTTGAGCAGCAGCCTGCGGCCCAGCGCCGGCCGGGGGAGCCATGGGCGCGATATGCTCCCGCAACAAAGTCAACGCGCTGTCAGGTAGGGCCCAGCCCTCTCGCGAGCGCACGCATGGACGCGGCGCAGCGAAGGGTTCCGCGGGGCGGCAGGGAAAGGGTCGACAGGGAAAGAGTTGCACGCCCCGTGCCAGCCACTCTCGTCGGCGCGCTCCGCAGCAGCAGCCCCAGCACTGCATGGCCCCGTGGTGGGTGGCGCCCTGACCCAACCGCGCTGGCCTGTTCCGTCAGCTCCCCACGCAGGCGCGTCCTCAGACCTGCCTGACGAGCTCGACTGTGACGGCGAGCAGGTGCGCTGCGATGTCGCAATGCACTGCGGTGCTGCAAGGCCAACCGCCAACCGCTTGCTCGGCCAACCGCCAACCCCCAACCGCTTGCTCGGGCTCTCCCCACTCACGAGCCATAACCCCGTCCATGCGATCTCAGGCGAAACCCGCTCGCAGCAGCAACCTCCAAGCCAAACCGCCGCCGCCGCTGGCCCCGGCCGCGCCGCCGGCCGGCGACGCGCCGACGCCGACGCCACCAACGCCAACGGCGACGTCACCGCCGCACACGTACCGCGTCAGCGGCGGCGGCGCCGGCGCCGCGGCCAGAATCAGTCTTGTGCAGCCGGCGGCGGCGGCGGCGGCGGCGGCGGTGCTTGCCGGCCGCGGCAGTGACGGCGGCGGTGCCGGCAAGGCCGCCGCCGCGGCGGCGCCGCGGATGCAGCGCAACATGCGCTCACTCAGCATGCCTGACCACCTGGCGCCCTTCATGCTGGTTTCGGATTTCGAGATCTACAGCAGCTCCCAGCTCCTGGATCCAGCGCTCAGGTCCAAAGCCGGCAAGCTCGGATCCGAACCCGAGTCCAAGCGCGGATCCAGGGCGCCGCCGGAGCCGGAGCTCCTGCCCGTAAAGGCGCCCCCGCTGGGCCGAGCCGCCGCCGCCGCCGCCGCCGCACCAGGCAGCGCGCCTCCGCTGGCAATGGTGACGCCGCCTCCGCGGCAGCCCGGCCGGCCGGGCCGCGCCGCCGGCTCGCCGCCGTCGGTGGCGGCGGCGTCACGCCGCGGCTCGGGCCCGGGCGCTAGCGCGCATCGGTCCCTCGGCGGCGTCGGCGGCGTCAGCTTGGGCGTCGGCGGCGGCGGCGCGCTCAGCGCGCCGCTGGCGCAGCAGCTGCGGTCGCCTGGCGCGCTGGTGTCGCTGCCGCTGCGAGAGGGCAGCAGCGGCGAGCAGCAGATGCAGGTGTGTTGTTGTTGCTGCTTTTGTGTGAGGGTGTGTGAGGCAGCTTGGGTCCAGCATTAAGGTGGCGCGCGCGCATGTGTGAATTTGATGGTGGTGGTGATGGTGATGATGCCGCCGCCGCCTGCCCCGCTACCCGCTACCCTTCTAACAACGGCGACAACGAGGAAGCGCGATGGCGCCATTTCCTGTCCCCTTCGCCTAGCGGGGCTTGACCCCGCGTGCTCACCGGACCCCACACCGCATGACCCTGCCCCTCCGCCCGTCGACGCCGCCGTCTGCCGCTGCCCACTTTCCCTGCCGCATCCGAGGCCCCGCTCCCTCCCTCGGCCTCCCTCCCGCAGCCTCCTCCCCTCGGCCTCCCTCCCTCAGCCTCCTCCCCTCGGCCTCCCTCCCTCCCTCGGCCTCCCTCCCTCGGCCGCAGGTGCTCCTGCTGCCCCACCGCACCGCCTCGCTGCCCGTGGGCGCCGCCACCGCCGGCCTGCGAGTCAACCTGCGCGCGGGACTGGCGGGCAGTGTGTCCAACCGGGCGCAGCTGGCTACAGGTGCGGCAGCAGCGCGTGCGCCGAGGAGCGCAAGAACCTTGCGACCGCGTGTGCATCATCACCGCTGTAGCATGCTTCGTTTGGTGCTTGCCAGAGCAGGCCTGCGACAGGCGTGCGGCGCGTCCCGAACCCCGGCCCACCCGAATCCTGGGTGGCAGCACCAGCTGGGACGCGGTGGCGTCATGCGTGTCCTAGCTTGCCCTTGGCACGAACCCTGGCTTGCCTCCCCCTTGTTTCCCCCTCCACAGACCTAGCCCGCGCGCTGTCTCGCCGCCGCAACAAGCAAGCCATTCTCCGCCCTCGGCACGAAACCCTGACCTGCCTCCCCCTTGTGTCCCCCTCCACAGACCTAGTCCGCGCGCTGTCGCACAACCGCAACAAGTCGCGCAGCCAGGACGGCGAGTGGCGGGATGTGTCGGTGCGGTCGGGCAAGGAGATGGCGCGCAGCGTGGTGGGCTGAGCTCATGAGCCGCCGCCCTGCGGCCGGCGCGCGGGTAAATGAATCGTCGCGGCGCGGCTTGTACGGCCGCACCAGGCCGAGGGCCCTGACGCTGCGATGTGTTTGGCCTTGTTGATGGCAAGACGTCGCCCGGGTGTGAGGTTGACTGGGACTGGCTACGCCCAGCCTCCCTATGCTGGCTTGTCTCGACCAGCTTGCTGGCTTGTGCTGATGCAGTCGCGCTCGGGCGATGCATCAGCCTGGCGCAGCGCTCGACAGCCCACATGCCTGTGGCCGGCCGTGGCCGCGGCGCCAGAGCGGTGCGGGGCCTTGGGCGCAGGGGCAGGCGGGCAGGCGCCACGGCCATGGCCAGGGTGCCTGCCCCGCTGGGCCGTGCCCCTGGCCGCGGCTTGCCCTGCCGTGGCGGTGGCCGGTGGCGCGCGAGCGGTGCCCCCCGTGGGGCGCAGGGGCAGGCGCGAGGGCCGACGCCCCGCTGAGCCGTGGCCGTGGCCGTGGCCGTGGCCGTGGCCGTGGCCGTGGCCGTGGCCGTGGCCGTGGCCGTGGCCGTGGCGGTGGCCGTGGCGGTGGCGGTGGCCGTGGCGGTGGCCGTGGCCGTGGCCGTGGCCTGTCTGACCGTGGCCGTGGCCGTGGCTTGTCAGGTGGGCGGGCGCGGCAGCCGCTGGCATCGCCCAGGGCTGCGTGCCGGCTGGGTGGCTCAGGGCTTGGAGCGTGGCGGGGCTTGCGCTTGGTGCCCTTGGCTCGTGGCTCGCGGGCTCGTGATGCGATGGGCGTGGCGCCGTCGCTGATGGCGTGGCGCCGTCGCTGATGGCGTGGCGCCGTCGCTGATGGCGTGGC
>BDDC01001064.1:0-17460 GCA_001662425.1 Chlamydomonas sphaeroides | reverse complement strand
TAGCGTTAGTGAGATGTGTGCTGGATGGAACTACCACGCCACACGCAGAGCTTGACACCGGACGCAGCAGTGGCTGGTGGCGTCAGGCCCGGCCCTGCTGCTGGTCCAAGGCCACTGAGGCCCCCCACCCACGCTCCTCACCCGCTGCTCGCAGAAGGTCCGGCCCTGCTCCCAGTTCATCTCCTGATTGAACAGGCTACTCCGAGTGTCAGTGAGGCCCATGGAAGCCACCGGCAGCATGTCGACCGCGGGAGCAGGCCGCTGCGATAATCCGCGCCGGCAGATGAACTGCAACACGGAGAACGCAGCACACAGGAATGAGAGTTTCGTAACGAGGATGCCTGAGTGCCGTGACAGATTTGACCAGAATTCAGGTGAGTTTGCCGCCACGTCTCACCGGGAGGTGGTCGGTGCAGCTTGATGCCATCCACCTGGTTGCAGTGAAACGATCAAATTAAAAACATTAAGCAACACAGTAAACACAGCGAACGCAAGGCAGGGGCCGCCTTCAGGCACCCAACCCCCGGCTCACATTGGACTGCCCGTGACTCCCTTGTCGATGAGGAACGCCAGCCTGCCACACGACGGCAGCACAGGGCTAGCCGAGCCTGCTCCCCATGCCGAGTACCGCACAAGGTCGCCGGTTGTGTAGAACCAGTTGTTTGGAATGCCTGGCAACGGCAACGGCATAAGGTGGTGGATGCGTTACCGCTTGCAACTGGGTTTGATCGCTCATTGTCAGCTGTTAGTTGTTGATTTTACCTGTACCTCGACCCAGGCCGCCGCTCCCATCAGTAGAAGCCCCGAACCTGCGCAGCGAGGGGCCGCGTGCGTTGGATCATTAAAATTACACACCCACGCACCACACAGATGAAACGCGCTTGCTAGCATGGGGAGCCTACCAGAAGGAGAGGTACCGCCGAGCGGCTGAGAGCGTGCTGCTGCCACGAACATATGATTCAACGGCCTCCTCCACTGAGCCCTCTTCCTCCGCACTGTTGATGTATGCCAACTCCGCGGATTGGGCCTACGTGCATGTGATATTATTGCTTCAGCGGCGGCTCGGCGTAAGTTGCTGTTCCTAGCAGAGGAGTGCTCGGTTGAGCTGGCTTGTCTGCGTTTCCACGCAATGCATGTTACCTTGCACCAGTCGGCAGCGAGGGGCCACTGCGAGGGCAGGCGCATGCGATAAAAGATGAGCTAGCGATGATGTGAGCAGCGCTCTAACAACGTGATTGCACGGCAGCGTGCATCCCGCGTACGCAACTCACCGTCATGGGCACATCAAAGAGCAGGAGCTCACTTGATGCGGTAGCAATCCTGTGGATGAGAGTTTGTTAGGCTCAACGCAAGCAGCTGTGTAAGGCATCTGGTGGCTCCGCACCTTAATGTTGCCTGGTAGTTTTTTATATATGCGCGCGGGACGACAGGACAGGCGGTCGCAATTGGTACGTGCTGGCAAGGTATGTATGTACGGCAAGATATGCGGAAGTATGCGGCCGTTATGCACACGCCCAGTCGCACCTCTCGCTCGGCGTCTGATTCTATGCTCAGCAGCATGCGACCAGTCGAGGGCCGCAGGTCTGATGACGATGATGCCACCACGCTTGGGATAACGCGCGTCACGACCGCCTGCAGCCCGGTGGGCACACCAATTGTGCACGCAAGCGCATAACCTCAGCAGGATGCTGTTTGTAAAAATAATTAACACGGGCCACGCTGCAATGCAGTCCCATAGGATTGATGCTGGTCGTACCGGCTGCGCGGACTGCACCACCGTAGAGGACAGCGGCTTGGTCACTGTTGGTACAAGGGAGGCTTGCGCCTCGGAGCCGCGCTCCCGTGCGCCCTCCTCCGTCACCACCACCACCTCGCTCGCCGCCCGCTCCGCCACGTTGCGGCGGCA
Source organism: Chlamydomonas sphaeroides (assembly GCA_001662425.1). Classification (NCBI taxonomy): domain Eukaryota; kingdom Viridiplantae; phylum Chlorophyta; class Chlorophyceae; order Chlamydomonadales; family Chlamydomonadaceae; genus Chlamydomonas; species Chlamydomonas sphaeroides. The sequence goes on along the minus strand of BDDC01001064.1, from coordinate 15,554 downwards.
CAGCGCAAAGTTGCCGCTGGTTTGTGAGCGGGACGCCGTGCACTGCAGCAGGCGGGGCACACGCGCGGCTTGGTGGTGTGCTTGCACGACTAGCCACGTGGTCGGTGCTGCCTCGCGTCGCATACGGCACACTTGGTTTGTGTAGTCGCACCTCCTGGTCCAGCCACAGCGCCTGCCCCGTGGAGCTGCCCACGGGGAGGGTGTACTTGATTGCGCCGCAGTCACGGGTGTCGTTGCCAACTAGTAGTAGTACGACATGTATGGGCGGGGTTCAGAAGGGACTTGCGTTTACCAAATATCGTCAACTTCTGGCAAGCTGGGGCTGAGATTCGCAACAGCCAGCGGCGGCTGTCCCATTTTCCTGTTGGTCCATGTATAGCAGTTCGCAACCCTATACACGCCCATGTATGTCCCTTCCAAGATTGGCACACACGCACGGACCTAGGCAGCAGGTGATGAACATACTGTGGGCGGTGGGCAGATAGAAGGGTAGAGCAGGCAGTTATGATCAGCGAGAGGGAGCTTGCATGGCTGGACATACACATGCCGCAGAGAACTTCACTCACTGATTGAAAAACGTATTGTCGAAACCCGACGACTCAGCCTGCCGAGGTAGGGAGGATATCAAGCAAAACAGTAGCACAGAGACATTGTTTCCCCGATTCCTCAAACAACCAGCAACGCACGGAACGCTGCTAGCAAAGCAGACTTGCTTGGCTGTAGGTTTTACCTGCGAACGAGTTGTGTTCCGGTAGCCCTGGACCTTGGCCGTGAGCCCGCATACGTAGTACCCTACAGCCGCAAATAGTACACCAATCTTAGCGCGCATGCTGAATGCGTGTTTGCTCGGCAGACGGAGCCGCTCGGTGCCTGCGGCACATGTGCTGCAACGCGGCTCCTTGCTTGGCTCATACCATTGTCGCAACTGCACACGCAAGTCATTCAAACAGGGCCGCGGCGGTGTCGTCAGCGGCAGCTCAGCTCCTTATGTCGCTTTATTTTGCGTCCCGCATCCGTACATCCCTTCTGCATGCCGGGCGTGCGTACCGTGTGGCCGGCATCCAGGCGGGGCTGGCGCCTGGAGGGCTCGAGGCGGGATTGCTGATCTCGGCTGTGCGATTGCTCCGGCACTGCAGCGATGCAGATCATGGGGCGTTTCGTGTCAAGCCTCGCCCAACAAGGGCATGCCCAACGAGACGCATGGATGGCATGGGGGCCCTCCATCACTCACCAGTAGCCGCGCCGACACAACACCCACGTCATCTTGGTACACCTGCACGGGACGATGAGGCAACCGCCATGCATGGCTCCCTTCGTATATCATAGTGCTGCACACTCCAACTCACTGCGCGTAGTAAATGAGGGTGCCATGCATGGCGTGCGTGCGTGCGTGCGTGCCGGCTGGCATGCGTGCAACAATGTGGACGCACCCAGCGCGAGCGTGGCTCATTGAAGCAGCCCGACGGGTTGCCGGGCGAGCCCTCAAGGGCGGGGCTGCATACTGTCTCCTGTGCTTGGTTCAAACACATGCAAGGGTATGCGTAAGGTTACGCGCCGTGCATCGGCCCGGATCCTTAAATGAGATTCACTCGCCATGTATGTCTCCTGGATGTCCCGTGGAGCAATGGCTTGCAGCTGGATACCTGCAGAGGTAAGTGGACGGCCATTCGTTGGGCGGCGCTGGGGTTGCATGCGCATATGTTCGTCATTAGATTTACCAATGCTTCTACATTTCAACTGAATACTTGATATTTCTTGCACGCAATAAACATGTACACATTAGAGTGTAAGTTGGTACGCACCCACGGCATAGTCGGTGCGGTCCGAGCTGTTGCAAAATACCATGCTGCTGGCCGAGTAGTCGGGCACCATGTCAAGCGCCGCTGGCGGGTCGGGTCCACTCTGGATGCGGGCGGTGTTCGAGTCTTTGCCACTGCTGCACTGCAGCCTGCAAGGGCAACAGCCAATGACGACAACAGGCAAGACACGCGATCAGCGTTGCAAACGGCCGTATGTGTTCTAGATTGCGAGCGCCTATGGCCCCGTTGTTGGCCTGTCTCTGGGTCCGTCGTCTCTCTCATCCTCAGGTGCACACGCACGCACGCCGGCGCACCTCAGAGTGACGAGCCCCAGCGCGTCTACGTCTCCGGCGGCAATGTTGCTGCGGCGGTCCGTCCGGGCCTGGATGCCCGACACGTACGATCCCGGCGGGCAGTCCGCACCAGCAGCCAGCACGCCCACGTTGGGGCCGCCCTGCACGGCCAGGCGGGTCTGAGCCCCCTGTCGGGCCTTTGGCGACCATGGCCACCTGCAACCGAATTACAAACGGCGCACACACGTGCGCATTCGTTTATTCGTTTATGCAGTAGTGTGGATCGATGCTGGGCGGACGGTGGGCGGCGCTTGCGTGCGGCAGACATACATGGCTATACATCGGCACCTCGCTTCCAGGAGACTACAGGAGACGCGACAGATGAGACCGACTGGCAGGACGGAGCTGGCTGCATATGCGCACCAGGCGGTTGCGTTGGCCGTGTAGTTGGCGTTTGGCAGCGCTGTGAAGCGCCACTCGGACTCATACGCCTGGTCGCTCAGCCTGGGGACGCGCGCAGGCGAGTGCGTGTGAGCAGGCAGGGGTGGCTGTGTGTATGCATGCGCACGCACGTTGGTGGTATGGTTTTGTTCGGCAGGCAGGCACGCGTGTGAGCGCACATGAGCGTATGCTAGGGCCGCGTACACGTCCTCACCCGAACCAGGCTCCCAGCTCGGTGGCCTGCGGGTTGCCGCGCATCCACTGCACCACCATGTCCGTGACCTGCGCATGCCTGATGAATGAGCGGGGAGGGCGGGGCGCAGGAGAGAGAGCGGGCTTCGCAGGCGCTTCATGGCTATCATTGGGGCAGTGGTTGGGGCTATCAGGGCTCACTGGTCCGCTGAGTCGAAGTATGCGAGGTTGCCATCCTGCGCATTGCACAGCTTCTCTGCCGAGACCCAGTCGCCGAGCGCTTGCGTAAAGAGCCTGCGGTGGACACCAGGGAGGCAATCGTGGTCAGGAACGAAAGTGGGATCGATGACAGCTGCGCGCAGTCCTCTACTGCTGGGCGGGGGTGCGTGGGTGCACGCAGCGAACCAGCAACCCACATGAAGTGCGCCGTGCCGTGCAGCGTCTGTGCCGAGGGCGCCAGGCTCTGCAGCTGGCGCCAGAACGCCGACCGCCCGACATCCAAAGATGGGGAGGCGGGCGGGCGCGGCGGCGGTGGGGCTGCCGGGGCTGCCGGCCGAACGCGGCACGCAAATGGCAGCCGCCGCCCACACTGGGCTGGGGTCAGGGCAAAGTCGGGGGCTTCCAGCGTCTGGTTTGTGGCCTGAGCCAAGGCGCCGCAATCTGCCGTCTGGTTGTAGTAGACCTGGGCTGCGGTGGCTGGGGCAGGGTCCTGCGCGTCCATGAAGCCAGCTGTGAAGCGCATGTCCTGGTTGGTCGCAAACGTCTTGTCCATCGAAGCAATGAGCGTGCAGGTCTGCGAGAATGCCGGCACGCAGCACGTTAGCTGCTGCGCTGACTGCGCAGCAGCAGCTGCTGGCTACCGCAGCTAGAGTTGCTGCGTCATGCCTGTAGCGTGGAGTCGTGCGACCAGACCGAGCAGGTTGACGTCGCGGCGCAGGTGCTGCGTTAGGAAGCCACACGCGGTCGCGTGTACACATGAATGCAAGGTTTGACTTCGTTCTAGCTTGTAATAAGGTACATGAATACCTGCTCGCCTGCTAGCAAAGACAGGCTAGGCAAGCTCATAAACTCACTGCCAACAGGCGGTTGCGTTGGGGACGTTGGTGGCGAGCGCGGTTTGAGCAGTGCCCGAGTACCGTGTCTGGGTGAGGAGCGCCCACCGGGCACCTGCGCAACAACACGGAACCAGGGCCACCACTTGCTCGACCACGCGAAGGTCCCTAGCGAGGCGAGGTAGCCCCTCATGTTTCGTTCCATTCACACGTCGCGCCTACGCTGTGCTACGGGTGGGATGGGGTGGGTTGCAAGGCACGTTCTGACGAGAGACGACTTACCAGGCGTGGCCCAGAAGAGGTTGCGCCTTGCAGCGGGTCCTGCACGCGGCACGTTGATTTGGACCTCATCAGCAACGCGACAGCAGCCTCGAGCAGCCGGCGCGAGATTTTCTCGGCGGCCCCAGTGTTTGCATGCACGCCCGTGTAAGAACACACCAAAGGTGCTTGGCCGGTATGGGTCGCCAGGCTCGACGACGTAGCTGATAGGCGTGCCGTCGCTGTAGGCCCACTGCGGCCGCATGCAAAGAGCACCGTGTACCGAGTAGCAGCGAGCGGCGGTCATATATTATTGCAGGCCCACACGCTGCCACTCCTCGACCATGCATGCACAGCACCCCTCCCACAGCCTGCACCGCCGCTGCACCCCGCGCAGCTCACATTGGACATGAAGTCAAACATGCAGACGTAGTGGCCTCGCAGCGAGCAAGGCACGTCATGCATCTGCGCAGTTGACGGGTCGTGCGTCATGCACATGCACGGGGCACCGCACGCACGCGGCCCGCGCACGCAAGTGTCGCTCTCCAGCACACGGCCGTGGCTGCCTTCTTGCCGTCGCGTGACGCAGCAGGCGTTGCTTGTGTCCGTGCATGCCGGCCACACAGCAGCGTGCGTGCGCCGAGCAACGCACCTCGTAGCAGCACGTGTGCCGCATGGCAACGCAGTCCTCGGCCGCAACCACGGTGCCGTTCACGGTGCCGTTCGGCTGGCTCGGGCCCCAAGCCATAAACGATGCGGGGCGCCCGTTGTCGTACTGCCATGCGCCAGCATCGTTGCGGCGTATCCCAATGTGCGTCCTAGGAGCGTGGAAGGTCAGTGGGATTTAGGCGTACGCGAGGCAAGTGGTGCCGTCAAGCATGGACGGGCCTGTCGTCGCCTGCTTGCTTGCACACAAGCAGGTAGGGGTGCATGGCGAGGTGCGCATGCATCCAGGACCCCTGGTGACGTACCATGGCTGTGCGCTCATCGCGCTTTGCTGCGTTGTGCTGCGGAAGGGGCATGTGCGAGCGCATGTATGCGTGCATGCGTGTCAGTCACACGAGTGGCGGCAGGCGCCAGTCCAGGCAGGGGTGGCATCCGGCGCACCCAGCGGCGCGCGCACCCTACCCGCTCAGTGCTTGGTTGATTGCGGGCAGGTCCGACCGGAAGGGGTCAATCCACGCCATGCGAGCCCCCATGCTGCGGCAAGCGCTGTCGGCTTCGCCCCAAGTGGCGTTGGCAGTCACTGCGTTGGTGGAAGTGGATTGGTGTTAAATGGAAGGGAGGTCGGTCCAGCAATGCTCTTCACAGCTGATGCGCATCCTTGCAGGGTGCTTATGTATGGGGCTGGGAAGAGCGCCGCAGACGACATACGCACCCACGACATACTGCCGTCCTCCAGCAAAGGTGATGAAGGCGGCGGTGCTCGCTGCAAGCGCCGTTGCTGTTGAAAGAGGGGCAGGTTATGGCAACACCGGGCGATAGTTGATGCCAGCTGCCCGCTGGGAGGCACGCAACCTACCGCCAAGCGTCGGCCTCTCGCAGATGAAATGGAAGGTCTCGTTGGTTGCACCGTAGGCATACCCCCGCATGCACCTGTTCGGTATTGCATGCGCGGCAGCATTAGGGCGCGGCAAATAATGCAGGTTGTCACGTGTATGCATGTACGTGTATATGTATATATTTGTGGTGGCAAGAGGGTGCGAACTGCGGCTTCCAGGTCTATGGATGCGTTGAACCTTGCTTAACCCGACCACTTCGCATTGCCCCATCATGGTCTCACGTGAAGACGCCGCTGTAGAAGAGGACCGTGTCGCTGCGCAGCAGCAGCGGGACCAAGGTAAGCAAGCGTCAGGCAAGCCTGTGCTATCCGTCTAAACCGCCTGAGACTTGCTCCCTCACGTATTGTTGCAGTTTAAGGCCACTGCAAGTAAGCTTGCATCGTCGCCCTTGAATATCGTGCCGTTGTACGTTGAGTTGTCGGACGCCCATGTCCAGGGCGCTGTGCCGTTCTGCGCTTGTGGATGGCAGCCAACATGTGGCGAAGCCCCTGCAAAACCTGCAAACCCACAGTGCTGCACCGAGAATCGACCCACCTCTCTTGAAAGGCCTATCCAAGCTTGCGTTTCCCCATACTGGAGGGCAAGCGGGGCCGGACCGGTAGACTTGGCTTGCATGGCGAGTTGCGGGGTTTGGTGGGCTGCAATTATATTATGAACATCATACTAATATGACCAACCTGGCTCATGATATTTCCAAAGCCGCCACTTCTGCGCACAAGATCGTTGAACTCCGGGCCGCTGAAGGTTGTGGGATGCCATGGGGGAGAGTACGGCAGGTAAGGTACGGCGTGGTGCGGCCCGGCACTGCCCGGAGATCTGTTGACTATTTACCCCGACCAAGGCAGCCGCGCACGTGCGTGGGCAACACGTTTGTTAGACGCGTGTGACGTCAACCGCCCATATGAAAGAACTTTGCGTTTGTTGCTGTGATGCGGCACCGCCGCTCAAGTCAGTCAGTTTGCATGTGACTTACGTCACAAAGCTCGCCAGGTCGCCCCCATTCAGGCGGCACCACGCCTTGGCCTGTGCGGCAGAACGGTGCCACGAGAGCTGATCACAAATGCCAGACCTAGCACTCACACCCCATGCAGCCCTGCATGTACTACATGGTAATAGATTGTAACACACACCTCCGAATACGTCCTCCGCAACGGGATGTACATTAGCTCTGAAAAAACGAGCAGCATCGTGCACGAGCACGCGCAGCAGCACGGGTGTGGCGGCCGTTACGTGCTCAGCAGGGCTTGCATGCACACAGCAGTGGGCGCACGCGGGGAGGGCGATTCGCGGTGTCCAGCGGGTCACTCAGCAGCTGCGAGCCGCGCGGGCGTGAATGCATGCATAACATGCCACACGCAAGCAAGCATATGCCCACGCACCTCGAGTTGGGGTCCCCGAGAAGGGATAGTAGCGCGTATACAACTAGTTATTAGGAGAGGTGCGATTTGGGCAGTATGCACATGCAAACGTGCGTCAGGGGGATGGGTGCTCAAGAGACAGCCAGGGCCATGCGTGTAAACTAGCAGCGGGCTGTCCTACCGAGTGGCGCAGCGCAAACTCGCGCGAGCCGTTGACCGGCAGCTTGTTGTGCAGGCCCGTCCAGACGAGCGGCCTGCTAGCGTCCACGTCTTCGCCAGAAGCAGCGTTGGCTGTGAAGAAAGAGCTGATGTTGAGGGAGAGGCGCCTGAGGCATGAACAGCAGACACACTCGGCTACTGCATAAACGTTGCAAGCAAAGCCTTGCATAAACATTCGAGGCACACAATAAAATAAATTGGGCTTAAGTGTCCCACCAACATATCCAGCTGACACACGCCTTCCCTGAGTGGCCACTCTCTCAGCAAAGACTACAAGGACGTGGCTACAAGATATCACATAATGGCCGCGGGAAGCCGGCCTAACGTGTCCCGCCGCGAAGTAGCCGACATACGCACGCCTTCCTTGGGCCCCCTCTCAATAAGGATGCGGCGACGGCTGCATCAGCTGGCGGCTCTGCTGCTACCTAAGTTATGGGCCTTCCCATGCCGTACCTCAGCTCATCGAGGTCCGTAAAGCTGGCGAGCGTTCCGCTCGCGGTGGTGCAGGTCTGATTCGCGTCTTGCCATGACATGGCAACGTCGTACCTGGCCAGAACGGGTGGAACAGGAGAGTCGAGTTATGGCGCAGCAGGGTCATGCGGAGGCAGTGTATGCAGCCGCGCGTCATAAGGTCAGCCGCCGCAGCAGGGCATCGCTCCGAGTGGTGGTCAGCTACGCAGGCAGTGCGTAAGCAACACGAATTAGCCCGGCCCCCGCAACATGTATGGTGGAACGATGTTGAGACAATTGAGGGTCACGTCGCGGGGACGTCTGGCATGGCAGCTTGTATGCTGTGGGTAGCAATGGCCGCGGCAGCAGCACACGACACGATGTTACTCACAGCTTGAACACGTCGCCACCGCTTGCTGCGACGACAAGCTTGGGTTTGGCCACGGGCTTGACCTTGCACACGAACGGCAGCCGCTGCGCACAGTGCGTGGGCTGGAATAAGAAGCTGGGATCGTCCAGCGTCTGGCTGGTGCCTTGCTGCAGCGCGGCGCAGTCCCGGACGGTATCGTAGAACACGTTGTAGGCCGTGGCTGGTTTGGGGTCGCTGGCTTCAATGACGCCGGATGTGTACCGCGCATCCTGACCGGTCAAGAAGTTTCGGTCTGTCGTAGATGCGATGATGCACAACTGCGCGGGAGCGAGCGTGGAGCAGGTAGGGCAGGAGGCCGCAGGGCAGCAGGCAGCATCAGGGCAGGGACATTGCATCACGTATGTATGGTCGTGTGCGCGGGTGGGTTGCCGCAGCGGCAGGGGCAAAGCCTCCGACTACCAACTTCGCGGTCAATCCGCCCGCGCGTGTGCCGTGCCTGTGTGATGGAGTCGTGTGACCAGACGGAGCACGTCGTCTGCGCCGCACATGTGCTGCAAGGGGCCAGGGGGCGAGTGCGAGCCGGCCGGAATCGCTCGCACGTACTTTGGCCGTTGCAACAAGCCCAGCAAATGCACGCAAGAGCCATGTTGCGCACACTGTGAAGAGCTTTGCCACACTCACTGCCAGCAGGATGTCGCGTTGGGCACGTTGCTCACGATCGTCTTGATTACCGCGGTGCTGCCAACGAATCGTGTCTGGTTGAACCACGACCACCGGGCTCCTGCGTTCGTTGCGTGAGCGTTCAATTGTTTACGGCCAGCAAGCGGGTTGCACACGATGCTCGGATGGCCGCATACTGGCTGCCCTTACTATGGGCTGACGCACACACATATATACATTTGCGCACAGGGTACCTGACTGCGAAGCCGTATTGCAAGAGTTACAGCAACGATGGCAGCTCACCTGGTGTGGACCAAAAGACATTGAGCCTTGCAGAAGGGCCTGCAGCAACGGAAGCGGCCAGACTCAGCTAAACCGTTCATGTGTGCTCGCAAACCAGACTCCATCTAACCACTGCAGGCCCAATGGTGGGGTGTCAGAACCCTAACGCACGAAGGGGTGTTCACAATCCGCACCTGGGTTTCCCCATCGAGTATAGTCGAATGCGGGGTTGGGTGGAGAACTGCCATCATAGTCTGCGGACGAAGAGTACAATCACATAACAGGTAACAAAAACCGGTTTGGTGCGCTTTTGATGCCGCAGCCAACACAAGCCCCGATGTATGGCTAAGCGTGCAAGACCGCAAGCCATGTGGGAGAGAGCTTACCACCAGGAGGTAACGGAGGAGGGCGAGGATGAGGAGGGTCTGCGGCATACGCGCACAGGTCACGTCAGACGCCAGAACCACCGGACTGTAGCCCAATGAGCCCAGCTCGGCCCTGCTCGGCGCTTTCTAGACTGCTCACTGGGCGGCGGCATGGCCGAGGTGCCGGGATCCGCCACGTAGCGGATGGGCGTGCCGTCGCTGTAGACCCACTGCATGTTGCAATCGGCACACGGGGCAGTACGTGCGGGGCGAGTGTGTGGATGGCTTTTGATATCCGTTAGTCATCATGGTTATTTTTACGGTCATCAAAGGCTCGATGCTGGAACCGCACGGTTGTATGGCTTCATAGAATTTATGTGCCATGCAACGCTAGACATAGGTCCAGGTAAGCGGGGCAACCCAAGCTGCATGTCGTCATGCTCACATTTGACATGTAGTCAAACATGCAGGTGTAGTGACCGCGCAGCGAGCAAGGCACGTCATGCACCTGCGCGGTTGGCGGGTGCAATCTTGTGTTCTTCCACTGGTGTGAGAATGGTGGTTGCAGGGCCCAGACTTCCACGCTGGTTGACTTGCTTCCACGCCGGTTGTACAGTAAAAGGGCCCAGCGCATTGCTTGCCGCGTTTGCTACACACGCACCGCACGCTGCCAGATTTGCTCCATAGCTCCGCAGGACTCATTGGCTGTCGTCCCATTCGGCTGGCTGTACCACCACGGAACCATGGTGGCCGGGCGGCCGTTGTCGTGAAACCAGGCTCCGTTGTCGGCGCGCCGAATGCCGATGTGGATCCTTGACAGCATGATCGTCGGGGGTGGGGGTGGGGGTTGGCTGGAGACGTAGCGTGTCGGCTCTTATGCTCGGCAGGTGTAACAGCTACGTAACGGCAGCTCCTTCATCAAGCCGATAAGCTCGCGTGCAGTCGCACGCAACCCCCAACACCAACCCCACACACCATGGTTGTGCATTGATGGCCTGTGTCACACTCGACCTGCCCCGCATGTCAAGCGTAGCGAGGGCGAGGCTCAGTATGTAGCGCATGTGCATGCCGGCGTGGCAATTGTTTGGCCCAGACCCCAGTAGCCATGCATGCATGTCGCGGTGTGAGCCACCTCTTATTTTCGGTCCGCAACTACATACCCAAACAAAGCGATGCGCGCGCGACCAGCTTTCATCTCACCCCTGGATGAATTGATTTATGGCGTTGAGGTCGTCGCGCCTGTCCTCCAACCAGGCCAGCCGCGCGCCAATGCCACGGCACGCAGCGTCGGCCTCGTCACGGGTAGCGTTGGCAGGCACTGCGGGAAGACAGATAAGAATAAGGCGACGTATGTTTGTGGTTGTGAAATCAGGTGGAGGTTCCGGGCAGTAATGGGCGATGATCTTGTCGATGGGATTGCGACAGAGCCAGTGCAGCAGCCTGTGTGCAAGCCGTCAAGTAGAGGCGGCACAGCACCGAGTGCCCCTTACAAGGTACACACGCGTATTCCCACGCACCCGTCAGGTACAGACGTCCTCCGCTGTACGCGGACGGATAAACGGTTTCGCCGCCCATGTTGGCGATGGCTGTGGGCGGCAGTGGCAGGCGCGTAAGGGCACCATGCGGCTAGGCGGTGGTGGGATGCCATGCCTTCACACGCGTCTCGTGTGTTGCAGCCAGCAGCTTACTGCCATTGAGCGTGGGCCTTTCACAGATGAAGTGAAATGTCTCGTTGTCGGGTGCATAAGCATACGGACGAAAGCACCTGATCAGGGATATACAGGAGCTGTCAGGTGTCCAAGGGCTTGGAAGATTCAGAGCGGCCAGCATCGGATATGTACCATGCAGCTGATGTGGCGGCAGATGCTGCATACGCACGCACGCGCTTTTGCTACTGCCACATCCAAATCTTACGTTGGATTGTTTGTGAAGCTATAAAACCAGACCGTATCACTGCGTGCGTTCCAAGGCAGGCATGGGCAAGGTGTGCGGGCAGCGAGCCTCGAAGCAACCACGTTTGTTTCAATGCATGTCAGGGTGCGTGGCTGCATGCTTACGTGGTGTTACAGTTCATTGCAATAGCTGTGAAGCTTGGGCTGGCGGAGCTCTTGTAGACCGTGCGGGTGTAAGTTGTGTTGTCGAATACCCATCGCCAGGGAGATGCACTGTTCTGCAGTGCGGCGGACGAGGCAGCACACGCACCAAAAATGGCATAGCTTTTGCTTGTTGATGCTGCGTGCCTCATCGTCACGATACAGTCGTGAGCGTAAATCTACAGCTCTGCTATATCTCCAGCAGGGAACCTGCGGCACACGCCATATCACCTCACCTCCCTAGACAGACCGATCCAGGCCTGCTTTTCTCCAATCTGACATTGAAACCGGGGCAGAGAGGTGAGTGCAGGCACGCACGCAAGGCGTGCACACTGTTCAGTATATAGCAAGGGCAGGCAAGGCACGTGGTGACCCCAAGACACCAACCGACATCAAAGTCCAGGCCATCACCACCAACCCCCAAGTACAAATGCAACGAGACGGGTCCCTCACCCTCGCCATCGTGTCCAAAAAGCCATTGACGCGCACGAGCTCATCGAACTCAGCGAGGCTGTGAGCGGGCGGGTAGGTGTCGTTCACAACGTGATGCGCACAGTCAGCGCACTGCAGTTTTCAGCAGGTGGTGGCCTCTCTGGCTGCAGCTGCAGCTGCATCATGCCAGCGTCACGGCAGGACCTGCTGTGACACCGCCAGCGCGCTCACTTTCGGAAAGAAGCGAGGTCGCCTCCGTTGAAACGACACCAGTCGCGGGCCTGCAGAAGCCGGGCGGCAGGCAAGGCAGAGGAGGCAAAGCATGGCTCCGGAGCGAGCACGACGGTATGCGGAATCACAAGAAAGAGCCCCACACTCCAGACCCACACCCCAAGCGACTCCTTATATTAAATGAGGACACAGGGCTGCGGCCGCGTACCTCGTTCCAAGTCCTCCTCAGCGGAATGTACATGAACTCTGGCGGCAGCAGTGAAGCATTGAATATGGCAGCACTCAGAGCAACGAACAAACACATGCAGCTTCGCACACGCCTTGGTGGGTGCATACATGGGCGGTGCGGTACAACGAAACCTCCACCACCGACCAACAGTGTGTTGGGTCACGGATATGTACGCTTGGGGTTACTAGTGCACAGGCAGATCTGTCGCGGCAGCCAACCTCGCTTAGGGTTGCCACCGTAGCCTGCCGAAAAGTCCATTCCAGGGTAGTAGCGTGTACGCAACTGCGAGTGTGCCCAGGATGATCGTTGGGGTGGGCTGCAACTAGGTGCGTCCAAGCATTCGGATTGATGCTACACATGGCATTCGTGGGATTGTTATTGGTTTGCTGCCCCACGTACCGAGTAGCGCAGCGCAAACTCTCGCGAGCCGTTGACCGGCAGCTTGTTGTGCAGGCCCGTCCAGACGAGCGGCCTGCTAGCGTCTACGGTGTCACCACCGGCGGTATATACTGTGAAGTAGGAGCTCAGCTTTAGGGAGAGGCGCCTGCGGTGCAAAGCGCAGCAAAACATTAATGACATCTCGACGCCACCTCAGCCGGCGGCGGGCGTTCCGTCCTCAGCCTCTCCGCAGCAAGGCAGTGGGCGTTCCTCGGCCCTGCCCCAGCCGCCGGCCATCAGTGCTGCTGCTATGATCAGTCCCTGAGGCTGTTGTATGGCACGCGAGCACCTAGAGCGCCTGTGGCACCCACCGTATCTCCTCAAGATCGCGGAAGCTCGCGAGTGACCCATTCTCAGCGGCGCAGGTCTGGTTCGCCTCTTGCCACGACATGGGAGTTTCGAACCTGGCCAGCAAAGGAGCAGCATTGACAGGATACTAATACATACGTGGTATCACATTGCAGGCCCTCGCTGCAGCCGGGCGGCGGGCGGCGCGGCCAGCTTGCGATGGGCAGTGTAGCAGGGTCCGGCATAGCTTGCTACTCACAGCTTGTACACGTCGCCATCGCTGGCTGCGACCGGCGCAAATGGAGCACGCGCCCTGCACGCAAACGGCAGCCGCTGCGCACAGTGCGTGGGCCGGAACATAAAGCTGGGATCGTCCAGCGTCTGGTTGGTGCCTTGCTGCAGGGCGGCGCAGTCCGTGGCATTGTCGAAGTAGACGTTGAAGCCCGTTCCTGGCTTTGGGTCGCTGGCTTGAATGACGCCAGATGTGTACCGCTCGCCCTGGCCTGTCGTGAACTCCCGGGAGGTCGTCGACACGACTGTGCACAACTGCGCGCCAAACAGGAAAGAAAGAAAGGCGACACGGACAGCATTCGTTGTGGCTGTTGTGTGCAGGTATACTGTAATCATCATGAGTGGGCTGGCATGCGTACGGATGGCAGCATGGATTGGATGGTTCCGCTGCAGCCCCGTGTCTTGCCTGCGTGAACGCGTCGTGTGACCAGACCGAGCACGTCGTCTGCGCGGCGCATGTGCTGCAAGGAGGCAGCAGGCAGGGCCAAGTGGGCCCCCAGTAGCATGTGAGATGCATGACCGGCGCGGGCATGCAGGTAGGTGTCGGTACGTTTAGCTGCTGTATGAAACGAATGGATGCAAATGGATGTGAGCCATGTGTTATGCATACGTACGCCACACTTACTTCCAGCAGGATGTCGCGTTTGGCACGTTGCTCACGAGGACCTTGTCACCCCAGCCGGTGAACCGCGTTTGGTTGAACCACGACCCCCGGGCCCCTGCGTTCCGACGGCATCCGTACACAGCGTATAGGCGGCTTTTAGAGGGCCACGCATCAAGCTGCTGGCATGTTGTGCTGTGACAGCAGCAGCCCACCTGGTGTGGACCAGAATAAATTCAGCCTTGCGGAAGGACCTGCAGGCCGAGCCGTGGCCAGACACGACGTACACGACGTCGTGACAGTCACAAGTGAGTCTTTACACATTCCTGATCGGCTCGACGCAGCACCCGTGGCCCGATGCGGCTCCCCCGGTGCTCGTGTGAGTACAAGATCCGCACCTGGGTTGCCCCACCGAGTCGGATCGTAGATGGGGTCGACCTTCTCGACGTAGTCGTAATAATCTGCACACAGCACAACGCAGCAGCACGCAAGTTTAGCCCATACGCCGGTACACACGCACGGCGCCGGCGCCGGCCCGCGGCGGAAGTCGCTTATCCCGCAACCTACGTACCCCCAGGGGATAGCGGAGGAGGGGAAGGAGGAGGAGGGCCTGTAAAAACACAGCGCACATGCATCCGTTGTATCAGTCGGCATGCAATACGAGGGACGCACACTGACCCCAAAAGGCAGCCAGCCCAGCTCGACCCTGCTCGGCGCTTTCTGGGTTGCTCACTGGGCGGCGGCATGGCCGAGGTGCCGGGATCCGCCACGTAGCGGATGGGCGTGCCGTCGCTGTAAACCCACTGCATGTTGCAATCGACACACGGGGCAGTACGTGCGAGGCGAGGCGAGCGCGTGCGTGGATGACATGCATGGTGCTCGCTTGAGTACGGTTGTCATCAAGTGCATGCATTGAGCGATAAGAAAGTGAGTCTGCTGCATACATAGTTCGGCGCATCGTGTATGTCCGTTTGTTATTCAAGACATTCATACATCAAACGTGACACCAGGTAAGCATGCCCTTGCCACATGGCCGGTGCTTACATTTGACATGTAGTCGAACATGCAGATGTAGTGACCTCGCAGCGAGCAAGGCTGGTCATGCACCTGCGCGGTTGGCGGGTCGTGCATTATTCGTGTCATTGGTGTGCACAACTTTTGCGCAGCCCAGCCTGTCATTGTACTACACACTAAACGCCTCCCCTGCTGCCACGGCTCCCGAGTCCCAAAATGGCTGCTGCCCAACGCCGCCGACGAACTACGAAGGAAACTCCGACCGGATATCCTGCTCACCCCAAGCATCAGAGTGGGCCGAAACGGCCGCCCGCTGGCACGGGTCAGCGACCCCAGCGCGCGCCGTACGCACACAGTGGTGGTGATGCTGTGTGTGTGTCAGAACTGGGTAGGTGGTGCTGTCCAGGGCTGGGAGCTTTTTTGCTCGTCCCTTTTGCTTTTCCTTTTTCTGCTTCTTTTTGGCTTTTGCCTTTTCCTTTTTCTTTCCTTTTCCGTTTCCTTTTGTAACGTCTCTCTCTCTCTCGCACACAGTGCACATATTGGAGGTGGGGTTCGCCAGTGACACACGCCCAGCTGCAGACCCTGGAGGGGCGGGCCCGTCCGCAGCTGGCACCCTTTCACGGTTGGCCAGAGAGG
>BDDC01001063.1:5344-34501 GCA_001662425.1 Chlamydomonas sphaeroides | reverse complement strand
GGGGGGGGGGGGGGGGGGGAGAACGGAAGAGAGCGAGGAGAGGGGCACACTGAATCGCAGGTGACACAGTCACTTGCTGGCTGCACCCAACTACTATGCACCCAGCGACAGGTTCACCCCGGCCCAAGGTACACAGACAAAGAGCAACAACACACGCACACAGACACGTACACACGTCAGCCTAACATCACCAGCACCACTTCTAGACCGATAGCGGACCATAAGCGTGCAACAGAGCGTAGAGGCGGAGGGTTGGGATGGGTGGCTGTCGGCAGCCCGCGTCAGCCCGGCGCATGTGCGGCCCACCCGCAGCCACCCCGTGGGCCGCACCTGGGGTGTGGCCGCCACCGGCAGCTGGTCTGGCGGCGCCCCAACGGAGAGCGAGAGGGTGGTGGGCACCACCACGGGGGCGCCCTCCTCTAGGATCTGCAGTGGGGAAGGAAGGGCGCAGCAAGGGGGGTGCGGGCAGTCAGCAGGGCTGCAGCGGGACTGCGGCGCAGCGATCAAGTGAACCTGTGGCCGCGGCGGCGCCCTGCCGTCAGCACAGCAGCGCCCATTGACCCCTGCACGGCCGCCCGACCCCCACCCCCACCCGCAGCAGCAGCTTCTTGAGCTGGCCGTATCGGATGTAATGGTCGGCCCAGGCCGGTTCCAGGTTGGCCGCCAAGTAGCGCTTGAACTTCATGGCTGAGGCCTGAGAGAGGGAGGTGTGCTGACGTAAGTGCTGCTGTGGCCTGGGGTTATTCTAGGCCGCCAGCTGGGCAGGGCCGTGCTGGGCTATGCAGGGCAAAGTGTAGCCGCCCGCCGGCTCAAGCTGCGGCTGCAGCGGCATGTGGCGGCAAGGGTGATGGAGTGGTGGGGTGATGGGGGCTGTGGCTGGGTGCGGGTCGGCCAGGGGCTTCTGTGAAGCGGTGAGGACGTCCTCCAGGAAAGTTGCTGCAAGAACTTCACAACGCCAAGTAAAACTGGCTACATGCTCGCCGAAAGGCGGAACGTGGGACCGTGCGCACGTTCGGAGTCTGATCAACACAACAACAACAGCAAATGTAGCGGCAAACTACCACTCCAAGCCTTGGTTCTGCGAGTCGTGGGAAACCGGTTCTGATGCTCGGAAGCGATATGTCGGCATTATGATAAATGCAGACATGTGAAACTTGTGGTTGTTGTAATTTGAATATGTTAACGGTCGTGACCGAGCGGCAGCCGAGCCCGGTTCAACGCCGAAGCCCGTGGGTGCTGGTTTCCCCTGCTCGCCTCCTCCTCCCACGCCGCCGCCTCCCCAGCCTCCGCAAACCCTGCTGCCGCCGACTCCGGGCCCGATCCTCCCCCATGACTTCCCCCCCGCCCATGCCAACACCGCCATCCCGTCACTCCGCACTGCCCATCCGTACCACGGGCGCCACCTACCCCACGGCCTCTGCTCCCCGCTCTCATGCACCTTCCCCCAACGCCCCATGCCACCGTCAGCCCCCCAACCGGCGGCGCCACTTGCCGGGCCCGTCGTCTGTGGTGTATGCCCCATGCCGACATCCACGCCAGGGGCAGCATGCTCGGCTATGCGCACTCCATCTAGGCGTTGCGTCTTGATAGCCAGATGCTGAAGGATGCTATGCAGGCTGCAGCAGGCTGCTGTGAGTCGGGGAATCAGGGCGACATGGCACTGAGCAACATGAGGGGCCAATGAGCTGCATGGCGGCCACCAGGCGCTCGACACATCTGCACAGGCACAGGCGCCGCACACATGACCTGCCGCGCCGCAACACGCGCGCCAGTCCAGCAGGGGGGACGAGTCCACCTGTGCCAGTCGAGTCGGTGGGCCATGATAGCTTGATGGCCGCATCCGCAGCTAACACCGCACCCTGGTTGCAGTCAACCTCCTGCGCCCCTCACAGCGACGACCGCCTCTCGCGCCCTGAGCACACCTGCGACCGCACGCCCTACTGGGCCCCCCGCAGCCCCCCTCCACCACCACAGCGACCACGGCGCCTGTCTCGGCACCCAGCCGCCCGCCTCACCACAACATGACAGCCAGTCAGCGACCGACGCATCCTCCCGCTTTCCCCCCGCCCGCCCTGAACCTTGTCCCCCACCCTCCCCTGATTTCGTCTGTTTGTACCCTCCGCATGTCACTACCGCTACCCGTTGCCGCCGTCTGGCCCTGCCGGCGCTTTCCCGTCTGCCCCCGCTGCCCCCGCCACCCCCCTCCCCGCCGCCGCCCCCTGGCTCCCCAGCATCCCCTGCCTCCCCGGCGCGGGGTCGTAGATGCACACGCAGTCGTACAGCGCGCCTCCAAACAGCTTTTTGGCCAGGCGCTCCGTCTTGATCATGGCCAGCTTGAGCACGTCACAGGAAAAGGCGGCGGTGAAGTTGGTGTGGATGGCCCTGCGCCGCGACAGGGGGGTGAGTTGTTGTGATGCCTCTGCTGCAACTCATCATAGACTTACAGCAGTACCCTGAGGCAACCGGCAACCGGCAGCCGCACCTGCCCATGCCCTCCACCACCAGCAGGTCCACGCCCACGCAGGCCTGCGGGGTGGGGGGAGGGGGGGCGGGGTAGCAGGGAGCGGTAGCAGGCGCGGGCGGAGCGAGTGGTTGGGGAGGAGTGGCGCACGAGCGTGGTGGGGAATGTGCCTGGCGTACAGCGTACTGTCATGCAGCATGCGTTCTTCCGTGCCCCACGGGGGCGGAAGAAAAGATTGGCAAGAGGATGCGTCGCCGGGGGCGGGGGCCTCACCGGGCGCCCTGCAGCCCTGCAGCCCTGCCGCCCTGCCGACCGAGCCGCTGGCCGCCCACGCCCCCAGCGGCACACCCTGCCACCTGCCCTGCCCCCTGCCCTGCCCCCTGCCCTCCCGGCCGCACCTCCGCGAGCCTGTCGGGCACCCGCCTCAGGTCCAGGCAGGGGCTGCCGTGGCCGTTGCCCACCACGTACAGCTTGGGGCCGGGCCCGTTGACGGCGGGGTCCAGCGCCGCCCGGTGCCAGGGAGGCGCCGCGCCGCTGGGCGAGCCCCCGCCGCCGCCGTGCCGCCGCGACCCGCCGCCGGTTCCCGCCGCTGCCCCGGCGTCGCCAGAGGAGGCTGAGGAGCAGGAGGAGGCGGAGCCGGGCGAGCGTGGGCCCCCATCGGCGCCCTCCGCGCCGGCGGGCGCCGAGGTGGAGGCGCCGGCCGCGGTCGCGGCCGGGGCCTGCCCCGCGCCTCGCGGCCGCTGTGCCGTGCTGGAGGCGGCGGCGCCATGGTGGGTGTGGGTGTGGGCGTGGGCGTGGGTGTGGGCGTGGTGGCCCGCCAGGTGGATGAGGTTGGCGCTGGAGCGGCGCGCAGGCCTCAGCCCCGGGTAGGGCGGCACGTGGCCCCCCGTGGCGTGCTCCACCTGGGGGAGGCGGGGGGAGGCGGGGGAAGGGGGGGGAGGGGAGGGGAGGGGCAGCAGCCTTGGGCACGCCGTGCGGGGTCCAGGGAAAGAATGAGGCAGGCTTGCACTGCGGCGGGTGGGCCTCCATCTCTCCGACCGCCCTCCCCGCAGCAACCGTCCTCTGCCCACCACATCGGTCCCAGGCCGCCCCCCCCACCCTGCCCCACCTTGACGGCCGCCTCCCGCGCCGCCTTGATGATGGGGCACACCTCGGCGGCGGCGCTCAGCAGCGTGCGCAGCTCGGGGGCGGTGATGTCGTTGATGGCGGGCAGGCTGGCGGGAGGAGGGAGAAGGAGCAGGAAGGGTGGTGAGGGGATCAGGGAATAGCTGACGACGGCGCGGCGGCTGCCGCTGGAACCCCCTCCCGCCACCTCGCCATGCTCCTGCGCCCCCCCCCTTACCGGCCCCAACCACCGCCCCGACCCCGAGCGCCCCCCTCCCCCACTTTTATACCCCCCCTCCTTCCCAGCTCGCCTGTTGGCCGCCAGCACCACCTCGCAGCCCAGCCGCAGCAGCTCCCGCGCAAAGGGCAGCATGCCCAGCACGATGTCGGCGCCGCTGTTGTCCACAAACATCATGACGCGACGGAAGGGAGGCCGCCCGCCTGCTGGGATTGGGCAGGCGCGTGGCGGGGATGTACCATGGGAGTGGCGGAGGGCACAGCGCAAGCACGGCTGCGACTCAGCGGCCCTCAGGCCGCACCTGCACCTGCCACTGCCCCTGCCCTCCTCCCTTGCCCTACTCCTCCGCCGCCGCCCCTCCCGCCTAGCCTCCCTCCGCCCCACCTCTTCCCTCCTCGCCCGCCGCCGCCACCACCGCGTCCGCAAAGGCGTCAAAGTTGTCCCGCGCCCAGGGCCGCTTGGCCAGGCGGGTGCGGGCGGTGCGGTAGATGTCCAGGATGGTGCCGTCGCGGTAGAGCGCCACGCAGGCCTGAGGGGTGGGGGTTATAGAATGGGTGGAGGTTGCGATAGCAGTGACGAAGGGCGGGGGAAGAGGAGGGGAAAGGGGCGGGCATGTGATTGGAGAGGAGAGGAGAGGACAGGCGGACAGTGAAGAGTGGGGGAGTTGGGGAGCGCGGCGCAGGGCAAGCCTGCGGCAGAGGGGGTGGGCCGGATAGGGCCTCAGGGCTTAGCGTGCGCTGGTTTGCCAACCCTCAGCGCGGCCATCGCTCTCCTGGCCGTCGTCCTGCATGCAATCTGCCCCCAGCCCCGCCACGCCGCCCCCTTCCCCCTCCCCGCCCCACCTGGCTGCCCCAGTCGAAGATGTTGGCCGCCAGCACGCCCTCCACCAGCCGCAGCAGCCGCGGCCGCAGCGCGCAGCCGTCCAGCTCGCCCAGCAGGTCGGGCAGCGCAGCCAGCGCGGCGGCGTTCTCGCGCTCCTTCTCGATGCTGCAGCGCGGGGGCGGGAAAGGAAGGAGGAGGTGGGGGGGGGGAAGTCAGGCCAGCAGCAGGCGGTGAGGGGTGCAGCCGCAGCGGCCGAGGAGCAGCGCCCAGCCCAGCCGTCCCACTCGCCCCATCCCCGCCCCGCCCCGCCCCGCCGCCCCCACCGGTACACGTCCGTGAAGCCGAACTCGCGCAGGCACTCCTCGCGCATCTCAAACAGCTCCGCCAGCCCCAGCTGCCCGTAGCTGCCCGGCTCGGCCTGCAGCTTGTCCAGGTGGGCGCAAAAGGCCCTGGGGGGGGGAGTGGGGAGGGACGGGTTTGACACTAAGCAGGGGGTGACAGGAGCAGCACCCTTCCCTGCAGCGCACGAGCTCGCGCCGCCGACCGTTCCCCCGCCCGCCCACCTGCCGAACGCCGCCGCCCTCCTCCGCGGCAGCTCGCCGCCCCCCTCGCTGGCCGCCGCCTTCTCCACCACCACGGGCACGCCCTCCCGCAGCACGCCCAGCCACCAGGCCAGCTCCGCCTCGTCGGCGTTGATGTCCAGCGTGTTGGGCTCGTAGCTGGGGGCAGGGAGGTAGGGGGAGGGTGTGGGAGGTGCGTGGAGGGCGAGGGGGAGGGGGCCCAGGGCGGGGCAGGACGGCCACCGGCCTCCTGCTCGGCCCTGACGGCTCCCGTCCTGACGCGCTTCACGCGCTTCCTGCCGCTCCCCTCCCCTGCCGCCGCCTCACTTGGCGCAGTCCGCCAGCAGCGGGAAGGGCTCCTGCGGGTCACGGGGCGAGTCGAAAAGTGGGGAGCGGAGGGGATCGCCACCTGGTCCGACAGCTGGCGCCCCGTCGCCAGACCTGCTTTCCATCACAAGCCCGCCCCCGCGCCACGTCGACAGGGGACGTCGCACCCCCACGCGCCCTTGACCCACACCCTCACAACCCCCGCCTGCCGCTGGTGCAGCCCTCTCTACCCACACTAAACCAATTCCGCATCCCCGCCCCCTCTGCCCCCTTCGCACCTGCGTGGGTGAGAAGTGCAGCACCCCCACGTGCATGGGCAGCGACGGCCGCTGTCGCCCCCCGGGCCCGCCCCCGCCGCCGCCACCCAGGCCCCCGCCCGCGTAGGCGCCGGGCGAGGCTAGCGGGTGGTCGCTGAGGGAGGCGGTGCGCGACACGTAGGCGGCGGAGGCGGAGGGGGGCCCGGGGCCGGGGCCCGAGCCGGGGAAGGGGGCCGAGGTGGAGGCCAGCGGGGCGTCGTCGGGACGGGGCGCGGAGGCCGAGCCGAGCGCGAGGGCCGAGGGCCGGGCCGCGGAGGTGGCGCCGGGCTCGGACGGGGGCGCCTCGGCCGCAGCGGCGCCGGCGGCGTCGGCGGAGGCGGCGGGCCGGGCGATGGCTGCTGCGGTGGCTGAGGCGGCCTCCACGAACTTCTCCACCCAGCTGACCTGTGGCGGAGGAGGAAGGGGGCAAGGGGCGGGGACAGGGGAGGGAGGTCGGAGGCCCACCCAATTGCACGAGGGACACCAAGCCTGGCCCGTGCATCCCCAAACCCAGGCCGCCGCTTTTTCCCCCCTTCATGGGGATTGCCCCCGCCAAGCGCCCTGGCGGCCCTCAGCCCCACTCGGCTCGCCCCTGCGAGTGCCAGCAGCCCGGCCCATGAGGCACTGCCTTGTGAGGGGCACCACCGCCTGCGTCCTCCGGTGCCGCCTGCTGCCTCCCCGCTTGCGGCCCCCCCACCCCATCCCCGCACCTTCTCGCTGACGTCCCGTATGGCCGGCCCCACCACCGCCCCTCCCGTGAGCGGGGCGCCCATGGAGAAGCGCTCTACGAAGCGCGCGCGGACCTGGGCGCGGTGGGCGGAGGAGGGCGAAGGGTGGAAACAGGAGCTCTGGAGGCAGGGCGGCCCAGTGGCCCCCGGGCTCGACGAGCCCCGCCCTCCGCGAGCGGCGCCGGCGGAGCCCCGCCCCAAGCCCCCGATCCGGCCCTTGCTGCTGCCTCCCCTGTTGCCCAGTCCCTCCCTCCCCTCGCCTCCCCTCCCCTCCAGCCCTGGCCCCCACCTTCCGCGCCTGCGCCTCGCTGCTCTCGCCGCTGCCCAGCCGCACCAGCGGGTTGCCCGCCAGGAAGGCGCCCACCGCCCCCAGGAAGCCCTCGTGCCGCAGGAACAGGGCCGCCATCTCGCCCTGCGGAAAGAGGTGAGGAAAGGGAGACGGGGACGGGAAGGGCGAGTGAAGAGGGCGGTAAGCGGGGGCCACGATCCTCCACTTCCCAACTCCCACCGCGGCCTTCTACCACCATCCAACCCCTCCTCCCTGACTCATCCTCTTCATCCTCCTTCTCTGCCTCCCGCATGCTGCATCCCTGCCTCTCTCTCCCCCTCCCCAGCTCGCCTTGCTCCAGAAGCGGATGGCGTAGCTGATGGTGTCCATGGTGTAGGGGTGGCCGCGGATGAAGAAGCCGCCGAAGAAGATGCGCTGTTGGGGGTGCGGGCGGGGGTGGCGGGCGGGGGTTGGGGCCCAATCCATGGTTGGCCGGTGGGAGGCAGCGAAGGTGCCGTGGCGCCCTCGCCTCCCAATCCCTCCCCTTCCTGTCCCCCACCTCCCCCTGGCCACCCCACCTTGATGCCGTGCCGTGTGGCCACCATGTGCGCCAGCTGGCCTATGTTGTACGCCACCATGCGGCACAGCGCCAGGCACAGGTCGGCGGGCGCGTAGTCGGACAGAGGCTGGTCCTGCGACACGGCCTGCAGGGGAGGGGGAGGAGGGAGGCGGGGAGGACAGCGGTGCAGGGAGAAGCGAGGGAGACGTTGGGCGTGAGGTGGTGCTGGTTGCCACTGAGCCCTCCACGCAGCCCACTACCGCGCGCCCCCATTCTGCTGCCTCGCCCTGTCCGCCTCATGCGCTGCCGCCCACCTTGCCGAAGCTGCTGGCGATGGTGTCGGCGGACAGCCCAATGGCCGAGTAGTCGCGGCCGCCGTAGATGTCGCCCACCAGCATGTCCACCTGGGGGGGGAGGGAGGGTTGGGGTGGCAGGGTTAGGGTGGCAGGTTGAGGAGCGAGCATACCCATTCCTGCCTCCGAGTTCCCGTCGAGTTGGTCCTGCCGCTGCTCCCCTCCCCCCGCCCCCACCCAATCCTCCCGACGCGCATACACCCGACTTGACCCCCACCTTTCCTTGGCCCCTCTCCACCCTCCCCCACCTCCTCTCTCCCCCTCCTCCCGCTCTTTCCCCCTCGACCCCTTCAGCTCCTCGCCATCCCTCCCCCTGCCCCCTCCCTCCCCCCCTCCCCGCCCTCACGCTGGCGTTGTTGCCCTGCATGCTCAGGCCCAGCATCTCGTCAAAGTTGGTGCGCTGCGTCAGCAGACGGCACAGCCCCCAGAACGTGCCGCCGCCGATGGAGGAGCCGCTCACGCGCTCGTAGCTCGAGTCGCCCGCCACCTGGGGCCAGTGGGCAGCAGGGGGGAGGAGCGGCGGCACACATGCAGCAGGCGGGGGTTGTTGGGTGCGGCAGCAGCAGGCACCTGCGCGCGGAGGGGTGGGCGGCTTGGCAGCACCTCGGCCCCCTCCCCGGCCATGGGCCCCCATCCCTGCCCTCCTTCCTCACCCCGCCCTCCCCCACCTTGACCATGGACACGCCGCTGCCGATGTTGACCAGCAGGTAGGGGTACAGGTCCTGGTCCTCCACTGGGAGGGGGGAGGAGGAGGCAGGGGTCAGGGGCAGGAGCTAGGGGCAGGCGGGGAGGATGGTCAGGGGGAGCGAGTGCGTGGAGCCGGGGCCGGTAGCAGCGCGGGTCGGCGGAGTGGCCCCGCCCCGACCGCCGCCAGCCCCTCCCCCACCGCAATCCCGCCGCGCACCGTTGGTGGGCACAAAGGTGGTGGTGCCCGCCTCGTGCGTGAAGGCCTCGTGGCGGATGGCCTTGAGCAGGAAGTTGGTGCCGCTGACCAGGCAGGCCATCTCGTCCTGCTGCTCCAGCACCACGCCCAGCCGCTCCTTGAACACCTCGGCGTACTTGTACGCGCCGCCGCCTTTGGGGGCGGGAGGGGGCCCGGGGAGGCCTCAGGCCTTGCCCCAGCCTCAGGCCTTGCCCCGCCGGCGCCCCCTTACCCTTCCCTTGCCCTCGCCTCCCTTCCCACATCCGCACCCGTGGCCTTGACCCGCATCTCCTTGGCCTCGCCGTCCCTGCCGCAGTAGCGGTGCAGCCCCTTGGCTTCGATGAAGTCGATGGCGTCCTCCACCCGGCTGGTCTCGAACTTGACAAAGTGCAGCTTGCCTGGGCCGCGGTGGAGGGTGGGGGAGGGCAGGGAGGGGCGAGCTTGTGGGGGAGGAGCGGGGAGTAGGGGTGGGGGCCGGCGGGGCGTAGGGGCGGGGCCCGGGGCGTGGGCACAGCGCGCTTGAAGAGGGGCGGCAGGGGGCAGTGCGGCGGCGGTGGCGGAAGGGAAAGCGGGTGCTAGGCGGGCCGCGGCGGGCTGCCCGGTGCAGGCTGGGGCGCGCGCTTGCCCCGGGGGGAGGCGAGGCGCCGCGGGCTCAGCGGGCTTCCACGGACCGCTTGCACGGGTGCCCCACCGCCCCTCGCCCCAAAGCGCAGTTGGTGGCTCGCTTGCGGCCCGCCGGCGCAGCCGCCGCCAGCACCCAGCCCCATGCCGCCGCCAAGCCCTCTGCCTGCCTGCCGCATTGTGCCGGGCCAGTCCCCCCGCCACACGCGGCTGGCCGCCCCGTCCGCTCGTTATGCAC
This sequence comes from Chlamydomonas sphaeroides, assembly GCA_001662425.1. Classification (NCBI taxonomy): domain Eukaryota; kingdom Viridiplantae; phylum Chlorophyta; class Chlorophyceae; order Chlamydomonadales; family Chlamydomonadaceae; genus Chlamydomonas; species Chlamydomonas sphaeroides. Next base: position 25,004 of record BDDC01001063.1, on the reverse strand, counting down.
TCAGCCGCTCACCGCCGCGCTGCGTGCTCTGGCGCGCGGCCGACTGCGAGAGCGGGCCGCCGTTGGACGGCTCGGGCGAGCTGGAGGGCGTGGGGCCGCCCTCGCCGCCCGAGCCGTTGTCCGAGGGGTAGGGCGAGAAGTACACCAGTTTGATCAGCGAGCCGCCGATGTCGAGGGCTATGTGTGCCACATAGTCGGCGTCCTGGTTGGGGAGCTGGATGCTGGGCGCGGGGGCCGGCTGGTACCGGAGGGTGGCGCTGGGGCCTGCGGGGCAGGTGGCGGGAGGCGGGAAGCGAGGCACTGGGTGTTGTGGCCGCGGGCTGGACCTCGTGCGCTGCTTCCTAGACAATTGAGCGTGGCAGCGGCGCAGCAGCGCGTGCCGGGGCCCTGCTTTGGACTCACCGCAATTGTCATCGTCGGCGTTACGGTTCTCCTCTATGCTGGCACCAGTGAAGTCAAGCTCCGAATCCATCCTTGCACCCGTCCCGCGCCCCTTGGGCGCGCGGTGTGCCCGCTAGGGGCCAAAGCCAAAGCCGGCAGCCAGCACAGCTAATTGCCAATGGCGTTCAAATGTAAAGTATAATTCTATATACACATGTAGCCAGTACTCACAACGGCGGAAGGCCCTAGTGTCATTACTCCGCGCTCGGCATAAACAAGCATTTGGCTCATCCGACGTCTCGCCTACCCCACCCCAGCCCGTCGCATATCTCTCAACGATCTATATGTAAATGTGCGAGTCACCATCGCCTTGCGAATAACCCTCGCGTACTTGCATCCGCGACGCTGCTCGACCTCACGATGCCGCGCGATACCGCTGATACAGTCATCTAGCAACTGGTCGACAAATAGAGCTTTGTCATATTGAGCGCCGGGTATGGCTGACCGCGCGCAGCAGCTCGCAGCTGCAGGACCGCTTGCCGCGGCCGCGGAGCTCCGGCGAGCCAGCGGCGAGGGCCGCAGCGAGGATTACGATGTGGGGCGCGATGGCGCGCCGGATGCAGAAACGACAGCCGCAGCGGTCGGCGCCAGAGGGGTCTGCGGCGTTACCGCCGGGCCCTCAGCCTCCGCCGCCGCGGCGGGCCACACTCCCACCGCTGCGGGCGCGGCCGGCATGAGCACCGCGATGCGTTGGCTCAACATCACGGGGCTGTCCCTCGGCTGGTGCCTCATGGTGCGGCGCCAGGGGGTCGCTGCGACGGGCGCCGTGTGGTGGCAGGCGTGCCACGACGGCCTGCGAGCTTGGCCTCACCCCCCTCGCCTGCAGCTCCTCAGCCACGGGCGCCTGTACCATTGATCTCTTGGTCTCCTCCTCCTCCTGCCTCCCCAGGTGAGCGTCATGTTCATCCAGCTGTCCACCTCGACCCTGGCCGCGCGCGACTATGGCGGCGACGCCACCGCCACGCTGCCCGCCGGCGTCATGGTGGCGGCCGCCACGGTGTCCGCCACGCCGGGCACGCTGCTGATGGCGCGATGGGGCCGGCGGCCCGTGCTGCTGGCGCCCGGCCTGGCGGCGGTGGCGGCGTCGGGGCTGCTGGCGCTGGCGGCGCAGCAGCGCCTGCTGTGGCTGCTGGTGGCGGCCTCGGCGCCGCTGGGGGTGTGCTTCGCGCAGGTGGGGACTGCCCGCTAGCTGGACGCGGGTATGGATAGGTGACCTTGGGTGTGCCGCGTAGGGCAGCAGGGTAGGGCAAGAGCCCGGGCAGGGGCCTGGCCACTGCGCGCTCGCCCAGGCGGCCTGGGCTGTGTCGCGAGCTGTGAGGCTGTGCCCCTGACCCCTGCCCCGGCCGGGGATTCCCTTGCGCCTCCTTGCCACCAGGCCAACAACCTGCGGTTCGTGGCGGTGGAGTTTGCGGCCGCCGGCTGCGAGGCCAACGCGCTGTCGTTCGTGGTGCTGGGCGCCGTGCTGTCGGCGGTGGTGGGGCCCGAGGTGGCGCGGCACACGCGGCACGCCATGGGCACGCCCTACGGTGCGCCCGGGGGTCCGGGCGCCCTGCTGCTGTGCCGGGGCTGCGGGGCGGTCATCCCAGCAGGGTTTGGGCCGCGCTGCAAGCGCCGTACCGCCCGACCAATCCCGGCCTCTCTCCCCACACCGTCCCACCCCTGTCTCATCCCTCCCTCCCTCCTTCCCAACCAACCCATCCCACCCCCCAGTGGCCACCTACATCTACATGATGGGCCTGGCCGCCCTCTACTCGGTCCTCATGGCAACCATCCAGTTCTGCGCCACGCCGCACCTGGTGGCGGCCAAGGAAGCGGCCAAGGCGGCGGCAGAGGCGGAGGCAGCGGCAGAGGCCGAAAAGGGCAAGGCCGGCGAGGGCAAGGCCGGCGCGGTCGTTGCGGGGCTGGACGCCAGCGTCAGCAGCGGCTCCAGCAGCGGCGGCGCGGACGCCAGCCCCCGCGGCACCGCCGTGGTCGCGCTGACGTTGGCGGATGAGGAAGCGGAAGCGTCGGGTGGGACGGCGAGCCGCCCTGCGTCCCCCTCCTCGCCGCCCGCCGGCTGCCCGGCTGGGCGGCCCTCGCTGCGCAGCCTGATGCTGCGCTGGGGCTACGTGGTGCCGGTGCTGACCGCCAGCCTGGTCTACTGCGGCATGGCGGGTGAGCGGCCAGGGCGAGAGAGCGAGGGCGAGAAAGCGAGGGCGAGGGCGAGGGCGTGCATGCAGAGCCGCTCGTGCTACAAGGCCGGGCTAGCCCTGCCGCCCGGCCGTGCAAACCAACTGGGCCCGGCCCCGGCCTCCTGCTCTGCCGCCCCTACCCCCGCCTCTCCACCGCGCAGGCATGATGACGGCCAGCCCCCTCGCCATCCGCGACTCGGGGTACAGCTTTGCCGACACCTCGCAGGTGCACGGCGCCCTCAGCGCTGCCCCGCAGGCCTATCGCGCCCATCCGGCCACAACCATTGGACGCCTCCTCGCCCGTGCCTGCCATCCCATCCAAGCCCCTCATCTCGCCCTCCCCTCGCCCCCAGGTGATCCAGGTCCACATCCTCTGCATGTTCGTGCCCTCGCTGTTCACCGGTCGCGTCATCGCCGCGCTGGGCGCCACCCGCACCATGACTGCCGGCGCGATCGCGCTGCTGGGCGGCACCGCCGCCTTCTTCGCCGGCCCCAACCTGCCCACATACTTCGGCGCCAACGCGCTCGCCGGCGCGGGCTGGAACTGGGGCTACGTGGGCGCCTCGGCGCTAGTGGCCGCCTCGCCCGTGGCCGACCCGCGGGCTCGGCTGGTGTGCCAGGGGGTGATGGACGGGCTGGTGCTGGGCGGCACGGGCGTGCCGGTGGTGGCGGCGGGCGCGCTGTACGGCTGGCTGGGCTGGCGGTCCTACACGGCGGTGTTCATGGTGATCAACGGCTTCACCGCCATGATGGACGTGGCCTTCGCGGTGCGGACCACGTGCGGCAGCAGGGTGTAGCCAGATGTTAGGCGGTTGTGGCGTACATGTGTGTGGAAGGGCAGGGCAGGGCAGCGCAGGGCGCGATGGGCGGGGCGCGCTGCTTGCGGCGGCGCTACCGGCGCGGTCGTGCTCGTGGTGGCTCGGTGGTGGCCATGGATGTGGCCTGGTGCGGTGGGGGCCACGCGCGGCAGTAGGCTGTGGTGCGCACCTGCAGCATGCGGCGCACCGTATGCGGCATACACGTGTGGGTGTATGTGAGGGTGTATGTGAGGGTGTATGTGAGGGTGTATGTGAGGGTGTAATGTATGTGTGGTTGTGCCAGGACCGGCAGGCAGCGCAGGCCTGGCGGCGGAGGCCTGGCGGCGGCTCACACCTGGTTGTGTGGCTGTGCATGGCGAAACGACACGAGTGGACGTTTTGTTGAGGGAAGGCAAGGAGTGAGGTGGAGTGAGGTGAAGTGAGACGATTTTGCCCAAGCACCGCGTCTTTGCCAATTGCGCGCGGATAACCGAGTGTGTCCCTTGCTCGTGGTGTCGGAGGGGAAGTCGGAGCGACGAGCCCTTTGGTTGGGTCGGCAGATGTGACAACGGACGAGGCTGGTTAGGATGAAGTACTGATGTGTGGAACGCGGTTGGGTAATGCGGAATGGAGAGTTCTGGGGGCGGTGGTCGTGATCTGGGGCGTGTCGGCGGTATCATGTACGCCACAGCAGTCGGAACATACCCTATTCCTGCTTCCCCACCCGCCTGTTCATGGCATGGCGGGCGGCATACGGCATACGGAGGTACAGCACTGAACAGGCAAGAGCTCCCACCGCCTCCCGCTTCAGCGCCGAGGCTTGGTGGCTGCAGCAATTGCAGGGCGCAGGGGTATGCAGACTGCGAGAGGCCGGCCTTCGCCATGCGAGCCCGGACACGGGTTCTCCTGTAAGACCCCAAGCTGGCATGCAGCACCAAGGCGCCAGGACATGCAACTGTAAAAACGGACGCGGCTTGTAGGGTTGCAGCATGTGAGTCTGGGCGCTTGGTCGGGGAAACCGCAGCGCCGGGCCCGCAGCCGCAGCTATCCTCGTCTATCCTGTGCGACCCGGGGCGTGACCATCAACAGCGCCAAGCATAATGTGTTCTGTCCTTTGGCAACCACTAGAGGCAGCAGCACTTGGGGCTCACGCCTCGTGTCTCCCCTGGGCTCCCGTTGACAAGACAGAGCTGTTGTGAGCCATCGTGAGCGCCTGTGTGCCTAACAGAAAGGCCACGTGGCCAGGCATGGCCATAGCCCTTTTGATTGAGCCCGGGTGCTGAGGTTCGCCTGTCCTGGCTGCGTTATAAGGGGTAGCAAGCGCGCAGCGCAGAGGCATGCACCTAGAGGCATGTGCCGGGCGGGGGCCGGCCGGGGCTACAACGACCTCCCCTCCCCACGAAAGGCGTCTCTCTTGCTTGCGTGGCACCATAACGACAACCGAACGTGTCACAGCAGATCAAGTATAAGCAAGATCAGCATCATTAAGGGCGTGACACCACGCGCCTTATCGGCCAGCTTGCGCAGCCGGCAGCCTGCAAGCCAGCCCGGGTTCATGTCGGCGAGCGTGCCCGCGCAACACCCCTACGTCCTAGACGATCGTCGCGTCAGGTGTAACCATTTGAGCACTGCTTAGCAAGGACTTCACGCGGTGCACGCATGGAACCCTTCGCGTAGCACGTTGCGTTCCTCACGCATCTGGTCGCCGTGTCCCCCAGCCATCGCTTTCGGGTACGCGAGGTGCAAGCGTGAAGATGGGTATCACCTGTTTGTTAAGGGAGCGTGCTGGGGCTCCGGCACGCCGGTCGGAGTGCCGTGCCGTGCGATCATGCGCGACCCTTTAAGCGATTTTCTCGCGCGCCGCCTGTACTCTTTTAGCTTGCAAACGTTTCGGCTGCACAAGCCGACGACAACAAATACAGTCGGCAGGACCGCATATAGCTATTGTGAACTAGGGTCTGCTCCGACACTAGAATCAGCGCTTGACCGCCATGCCCCAGCCCCTGGGGCAGCTGGCGCTGCCCGGAGCGCCTACTGGCGTTGCGGGTGGCGCCTCGCAGCTGCAGCAGCGAGTAATCCCTGTGCCGCGAGCTGGAAGGACCGTGCCAGCCGCCAACCGGCCATCGGCACCCCGGAGCTCAGCGGCCGCCTCGCGCCCTAAGGCGATCGTGCAGCCGCGCTGGGTGCCCGTGGGCCCAGGCCTAGGCAACCGGCTGGTGATCTGCGACGCGCACAGCGCGGTCCCTCCTGCAGCCGGCCTGTTCTCGGCCGAGGAGCGGGACGCATGCGGAGTCGGCTTCGTGGGCGAGCTGTCTAAGCAGCCAGGACGTGCTTGCATCAAGGACGCACTGATGATGCTTCAGCGCATGACGCACCGCGGTGCCTGCGGTTGCGAAGCCAACACCGGTAGGGCAACGTTTATTTTCGACACCGCCGCTCACGTTCTTTGTTCAATTGCACCGCTTGAGCCTCAGTGCACCTGGTAGAGGTCACACGACGCTTGGTGTTAACGTAACCTCTGCTCGTTTGGCTGCCGGCTCAGCGATGGTGTTGCAGTCGCGCGCTTCGGAAGTCGCCGGCGCCAACCGCGGCTCCTGTCGGCATCAATTCTATAGCATGGTGTTGAAATTGTGTGACTTTTCCAGATATTTGCGGGGTCACCGGAAGCTCACAACCCCGATGGCCCCTTCACCTGGCAGGCGACGGCGCCGGTATCCTGGTCGGCATGCCGGATGGCTTCTTCCAAACGGTGCTGATGGAGGAGCAGGGCATCCGGTTGCCGCCGCAGGGCGCCTACGCCGTTGGCCAGGTAGGCTCGCGACACGTGCTGCCCGCCCTCCCGCTCTGCCACCCTCGCTACACCGCTCGACGCGCATGGCCCTGCCACCTGTCCTTGCCCTGCAGGTGTTCCTGCCCCAGGACGAGGCCATGCGCACCAAGGTCCGCAACACCGTGGAGCGCATCGCCACACAGCTGGGCCACTCGACCATCACCTGGCGCGTGGTACCCACCGACAACCGCTCGCTGGGCCAGTCGGCGCTGGACACGGAGCCCGTGATCGAGCAGTGGTTCCTGACGGCCACGGGCAACTACGCCGCGCTCGAGACGGAGCAGCAGGTGAGACGGCATTATACCGTGGGGCGGGCTGGCCGGGCCCATGCAATCTCCTCTGGGTCCGTAGCTTCCTTCCTTCCGCCCCCCTGGTTGCTGACACTTCTGACCGTGAACCCGCCTGGTCCTCCCCTCAGATGTACATCCTGCGCAAGCTGATTGAGAGCGCCCTGCGGTCCGAGGACATCACCGACAACGACGCCTACTTCTGCTCGCTGTCGTCCAAGACCATCGTGTACAAGGGCCAGCTCACGCCCGAGCAGGTGCGGCGACCGCTCGCCGCCACCGCCTTGTTGCGCTCTGCTCGGCTCTCTATGCCTCGCCTCCCCTCCTTCGGGCGACTGGCCCACACACCAACCGGATCCCAACGCGTGCCCCTTTCAGCCGGCCGTTCCCCCGTCCCGTCCCATGCACGCTCCTGCTCAGGTTCGCGCGTACTTCAAGGACCTGGCCCGCGACGACTTCCGCTCCTACATGGCCCTGGTGCACTCGCGCTTCTCCACCAACACCTTCCCCAGCTGGGCGCGCGCGCAGCCCATGCGCAACCTGGGCCACAACGGCGAGATCAACACGCTGCGCGGCAACGCCAACTGGATGCGCGCCCGCGAGGGCGGCATGGCCTGCGCCAAGCTGGGCCTGCCCAAGGAGGTTGTGGAGAAGCTGGAGCCCATCATCCCCGCCACCAGCTCCGACAGCGGCGCCTTCGACTCCGTGCTGGAGCTGCTGACGCGCGCGGGCGGGCGCGACATGCCGGAGGCCATGATGGTGATGATCCCCGAGGCCTGGCAGAACGACCCGCTCATGGGCAAGGACAAGAAAGCCTTCTACCGCTACCACAGCGCCGTGATGGAGCCGTGGGACGGCCCCGCGCTGGTGTCGTTTACCGACGGCCGCTACCTGGGCGCCACGCTGGACCGCAACGGCCTGCGCCCCGGCCGCTACTACGTGACCAAGGGCGGCCGCGTCATCATGGCCAGCGAGGTGAGCGGTCGCACAAAGTGGGCAGGCAGCTGCGGGCGGAGTGCGGGCGACCGAGTGCAGGCTAGCACACACGTGCCGGTGGTGTCGGCTGGTGTCGGCCCCAGGATGCGTAGCGTGTTCGCTGAGGCTGTTGCGCTGCGCTGCCGCTGTTCAGGTGGGCGTGGTGGACGTGGACCCCGAGGAGGTGGTGCGCAAGGGCCGCCTCATGCCCGGCAACATCCTGCTCGTGGACTTCGACGAGCACCGCCTGGTGGAGGACAAGGAGCTCAAGGAGCGCTACGCCAACCGCCGGTGAGCCACACACCGGATCTGGCCGAGACGCAGTCGTGCGTGTGCACCATCGCAAGCGTGTGCCATGGCGCGCCTAGCGCGGTGGCGCCTCACCCGATCTTTCTGGGCACATCAGTACCTGCATTTCTCGCCTGCTGCGTGCACCCCCATAGGCCCTACCCGCTGTGGCTGGATGAGCACTCGATGTCGCTGCAGCAGCTGACGGCCTCGGTGCCGCCCGACGCGCGCGTGCCGCCGCCGCTGCCCGGCGCCCGCTCCGTGGCGTCGCTGCTGTCCTCGAGCGCCTTGTCCAACGGCAACGGTAATGGCAACGGCAACGGCGTCAAGTCGGCCGCCTCCAACATCGTGACGTTCTCGGGCGTCAGCGGCACCACCATCGCGGCCATGGCCAGCGAGCTGGACGCCGGCGTGCAGTCCCTGCTCAAGCCGCTCAAGGTGTGTGAGGGTGTTGTGGAATCAGAACCGCCTGCCGTACTCCTGCTGTGCTCGCGGCTGCTGCTGGACAGTATTCTTCGACAGCAACACGTCACATCAAAGTCATCTTGCTGCCACCATACTCCTGCCAGGTCTTCGGCTACACGCGCGAGGGCCTGGAGCTGCTGATGGCGCCCATGGCTCGCACCGGCGCAGAGCCGCTGGGCAGCATGGGCAACGACGCCGCGCTGGCCGCGCTGTCGCGCCGCGCGCGCCTGCCGTTCGAGTACTTCAAGCAGCTGTTCGCGCAGGTGCGGTGCCGGCTGCTAGGTGGCCCGTCCCCTGCGCTTTTGCGGGCGATGCAGCGTTGCAACCTGTCTGCAGCACCCCGACGACGCCGGCCTGCGCCGGATCCCGCCGTCCCCTGTGCCTGCTCCCCGTCCAGGTGACCAACCCTGCCATCGACCCCTTCCGCGAGGCGGTCGTGACCTCGCTGCGCTGCTACGTCGGCCCCGAGACCGACATCACCGGCGAGGCTGGCCCCGGCCACTGCGCTCGCCTGGACCTGCCGCAGCCCATCCTGGACGTCGCCGAGATGGAGGCGCTCAAGGTGGGGAGCGGGGAAGCGGGAATGGGGAACTGCCAATGGGACACGCGTGGGCAGCTGGTCCGCATGGGTGCATGCGTCGTGCACGGTGTTCGCCCTTGTACAAAGTCATGCGCTGCTTGCCACCGACGCGCGCAGAAGATCGACCACCCCGGCGGCTGGCGCACCAAGGTGCTCGATGCCACCTTCCCCGTGGAGGCCGGCCCCGACGGTGAGCGCGCATTGACGCGACGGACGCGAGGGGCGGTGCTGCGGACTTGCTGCGTCCGGATCTCGCAGAGTATGTCCGTTGCTTGACCTGACGTGATACCCGACGTGCCCCACGCCTCAGGCCTGCGCGCCGCGCTGACACGCCTTTGCGCCGAGGCGCAGGCGGCCGTGGAGTCGGGCCAGTACGCGCTGGTCTGCCTGAGCGACCGCGGCTACGGCCCCAACCGCGTGCCGGTGTCGTCGCTGCTGGCCGCGGGCGCGGTGCACCACCACCTTGTGCAGCTCAAGCTGCGCAGCCGCGTGGGCCTGCTGGTGGACAGCGGCGAGCCGCGCGAGGTGGGCGGGGCTAGGGGAGGTGCTTGGCGCATTTGCTGCATACCGGCAGGCGCGGCCGCTGCGGACGTCCATCACAGCAAGCGCGTAGGGCGCGTGAACGAGGTGCCGCTTGTTGCGACCAACACGTGTGGCCCTCACTACTGCCGCGCTGCCTCCTCCCCGCAGGTGCACCAGTTCTGCCTGCTGGTGGGCTACGGCGCCGACGCCGTGTGTCCTTACCTGGCCTTCGAGTCGCTGGCGGCCATGCAGCGCGACGGCAAGCTGCCCGCCTCCATGACCCTGGACGACCTCAAGTCAAAGTTTATCAAGGGCGTGGGCGTGGGCGTGCTCAAGGTGCGGCCATGGCTGGTTTGGTCGCATACTGGGCCCAGGGGTCGGCTCTCGTGGGACGGTGGCCACGGGGCATGGACAAGGCGCAGCACCGCACTCTGCCTCTCGTCTGACTCCTTGTGTGCACCCGGCCCTGACCCCACCAGACCATGGCCAAGATGGGCATCAGCACGCTGGCCAGCTACAAGGGCGCCCAGATCTTTGAGGCGCTGGGCCTGGCCTCCGAGGTGGTGGACGTGTGCTTCCTGGGCACGCCCACCCGCATCGGCGGCAGCGGCTTCAAGCAGCTGGGCCGCGACGCGCTGGCCATGCACGCCGCGGCCTTCGGCGGCGCGCGCCTGCCCGACGGCAGCGCCGACGCCAAGGCGCTGCCGCACGCCGGTGACTACCACTGGCGCAACGCGCCCGACGCCGAGCGCCACATGAACGACCCCGAGGCCATTGCCAAGCTGCAGGTGCGGCTGTGGTCCATGCCCATGCCTCGCGGCGCCCACCTCCTGCCCCCGTCTCCTCCGCCACTGTTTGCTGGGCCATGCCCTTGCACGTCTACCGTCTCCGCTTCACTCATCTCCTTTACCCCCCGACATGCAGGCCGCGACCGCCGGCAACGACCGCGAGCTGTTCAGGCAGTACAGCGCGCTCAACACGCGCCTCAGCCGCGCCTGCCACCTGCGCGGCCTGCTCAAGTTCCGCACCGAGGGTGCCACGCCCGTGCCGCTGGAGGAGGTTGAGTCGGCCGCCAAGATCGTCAAGCGCTTCGTGACGGGCGCCATGTCGTACGGCAGCATCAGCCTGGAGACGCACACCACGCTGGCGCTGGCCATGAACACCATGGGCGGCAAGAGCAACAGCGGCGAGGGCGGCGAGAACCCGCGCCGCCTGGAGCCCATGCCGGACGGCAGCACCAACCCCTTCCGCTCCGCGATCAAGCAGGTGGCCTCGGGCCGCTTCGGTGTCACGGCCTACTACCTGACCAACGCCGACGAGATCCAGATCAAGATCTCGCAGGTGCGGCGGCCGACGGTGTCCGGCACCTGTAGAGCGCTAGCAAAGGGCGGGGCTGGGTGACACGGCTGGCCGGACATGCACACGTGACTGGCGGCCGAGGCCGAGCATTGTCCTCCTCCTCCTTCCCCTCCTCACAGGGTGCCAAGCCCGGCGAGGGTGGTGAGCTGCCCGGCGACAAGGTCAAGGGCGACATTGCGCTCACCCGCGGCAGCACGGCCGGCGTGGGCCTCATCAGCCCGCCGCCGCACCACGACATCTACTCTATCGAGGACCTGGCGCAGCTCATCTACGACCTCAAGAGCTCCAACCCCAGCGCCCGCGTCAGGTGCGGCCGAACATCCTGTGCCTGTGTGCTGGCTGGACTCCGTGGGCGTCATACTCCGCAGCTGGCATGTCGTGGTGCCTTCCTTATCCAATGCCCACCACCCCCGCCTGTTGCTGGCGCCCCGCAGCGTGAAGCTTGTGTCGGAGAATGGCGTGGGCGTGGTGGCCAGCGGCGTGGTCAAGGGCCACGCCGACCACGTGCTCATCAGTGGCCACGACGGCGGCACGGGCGCCGCCAAGTGGTCGTCCATTAAGCACGCCGGCCTGCCCTGGGAGCTCGGCGTGGCTGAGACGCACCAGACGCTGGTCGCCAACGACCTGCGCGGCCGCACCACTCTGCAGGCAAGGCAGCGAGGAACGGGATTGCAGAGGCAGCGGGGCAGGTTACGGGGGTGCCATCCACCGCCTCCAGCTCGAAAACCCGTTTGACGCCACGCTGGGTCGGAAACTGAACAGGTCTTGCTGCCCTGGTCCCTGCTCCGCAGGTGGACGGCCAGCTGCGCACGGGCCGCGATGTGGCCATCGCTGCCGCGCTGGGCGCTGAGGAGTACGGCTTCTCCACGGCGCCGCTCATCACGCTGGGCTGCATCATGATGCGCAAGTGCCACACCAACACCTGCCCCGTCGGCATCGCCACCCAGGTGCGCTACCGCCCGTACCGCAGGCAGACTGTCCGCAACGCGCGTTTTACTCCTTTGTCCTTTAGGTGGCAGCTGCTCTGGACCCGTATCTGCTGCCTCTGACCCGGCCCGCCCCACCTGTTCCGCTGTCTGACAGGACCCCGAGCTGCGCGCCAAGTTTGCGGGCGAGCCGGAGCACGTGATCAACTTCTTCTTCATGGTGGCGGAGGAGGTGCGCGAGATCCTGGCCTCGCTGGGCATGCGCAACATGGACGAGCTGGTCGGCCGCGCCGACGTGCTTGAGGTGAGCGGCGGGGCGCTGGGCTGGGTGGCTTGGTGCACAGTGCACTCGCATTCAACATATGTGCAGATAAGTTGTGGGTGCGGGGCCGTGTGACACGCGGGGCAGTGCGTTGTGTGGCATGGCGTGACGTGCCTCGCTCGCCTGCACACCCCTGCCCCTCGTCCCCAGACCGACCAGGCCGCCGTGGCCGAGGGCGGCGCCAAGCTGGAGGGCATCGACCTGAGCCGCCTGCTGACGCCAGCCGCCACGCTGCGCCCCGGCGCGGCCCAGCGCTGCGTGATGAAGCAGGACCACGGCCTGGACACGGGCCTGGACGTGCACCTGGTGCCGCTGTGCAAGGCCGCGCTGCCGGACGAGCCCGGCGCCACCGCTGAGCCTGTGTACATCGAGATGGAGGTGCAGAACACGCACCGGTGAGCGGCGCGAGGCCCGTTGAGGGTTAGGAAGGCGGCCGCGTCAGCGTTGTGCAGCAGGCAGCGGCCCCGTGGACTGTGCGTGAACCGCGACCTACTGCTGATGTCCTTGCGCCTTGCAATGCCCCCCACGCAGCGCCGTGGGCACCACGCTGAGCCACGAGGTCACCAAGCGCTTCGGCGACGCGGGCCTCCCCGACGACAGCATCCACATCAAGCTCACCGGCCACGCCGGCCAGTCGCTGGGCGCCTGGCTGTGCCGCGGCATCACGCTGGAGCTGGAGGTGAGGAGGGGGCCGCCAGGCCAGGGCGGGTGCGGCCTGGGTGCCAATTCACAGCGCTTGTGCCGCGGATGCCCCTTGTAAGGAGCTGCTGCCGACCCTGTCTGTGCTGTCGTTGCGTTTCTCCGTGCCCAGGGCGATGCCAACGACTACGTGGCCAAGGGCCTGAGCGGCGGTGTGGTGGCGGTCTACCCGCCCCGCATCTCGACCTTCCGCGCCGAGGAGAACGTCATCGTCGGCAACGTGGCGCTGTACGGCGCCGTGCGCGGCGAGTGCTTCATCCGCGGCATTGCCGCCGAGCGCTTCTGTGTGCGCAACAGCGGCGCGCGCGCCGTCGTTGAGGGCGTCGGCGACCACGCGCTCGAGTACATGACCGGTGGCGTGGCCGTCATCCTGGGCCCCACCGGCAAGAACTTCGGCGCCGGCATGAGCGGCGGCGTTGCCTACGTGTACGACCCCAGCGACAAGTTCAAGGTGCGGGAGAGGGCGTAGGGGCCGTGCGAGGCGGGCGGGCCCATGCCCTCGCGTAAGCTGATGATGCTACGATCATATAAGCCTTGGCTAGTCCGTCGTACCTGTTCGTCCTACCCCAACGCACCCCAACCCCAACGCACCCCAACCCCGTCCATGACCCGCAGTCGCTGTGCAACGTGGACGTGGCCAACGACCTGCTGCCCGTGGAGACGCCCGAGGACGTTCGCGCGCTCAAGAGCCTCATCCAGCGCCACCTCAAGTTCACCGGCTCGGATGTGGCTCGCCGCATCCTGCTGTCCTGGGACCGCTCGCGCGTGCAGTTCAAGAAGGTCTACCCCGCCGAGTACCGCCGCGCGCTGGCCGAGGCCGACGCGCTCGCCAAGGCCGAGGCCGCCGAGGCGGCGCTGCTGTCGGCGTCGGACGCTGCCGGCACGTCGCCCAAGGACGCGTTCGAGGAGCTGAAGCGCATGGCGGCCGAGGCCGTCAAGTCGGGCAAGCCGCCCAAGGCGCTCACGCTCAACATGCTGCCCACGGCCGATCCGCAGCAGGACAAGCGCCGCTTGCAGAAGCTGGCGCGCGAGGGGCTGCCGGTCAAGGGCATTGCGCCCACCTGGGAGGCCGGCCGGCCCACCATCGTGACGCCCAAGGCGCCCGCGCTGGCGCCCGCCGCCCCCGCCGCCGCCGCCAAGCCGGCGGGCCCGGTTGCCGACAAGGTCCGCGGCTTCGTGTCGTACGACCGTAAGGCGCTGCCGTACCGCGACGTCAACGAGCGCATGCAGGACTGGGACGAGGTGGCCGACCAGCAGGGCACTCCCGCGCACGCGGAGCTGCTGCACACGCAGGTGCGTTGTATGTTTGGGAGAACGCGGGGCGCGGCGGGGCGCGCTGAGCTGGTGGGCTCGCAGGGTTGAGGCCGAGGACAAGGTATCCGTGTGGCACTGGACACGCCTGACCCGTCCGCTGCGCCCTCCTCCGCCCGCAGGCTGCCCGCTGCATGGAGTGCGGCACGCCCTTCTGCCACACCTCCTCCACGGGCTGCCCGCTGGGCAACAAGATCCCCGAGTTCAACGACCTGGTGCACAAGGTGGGACCAGAGGAGGGCGGCAGGGGTCGCGGCAGCAGCGCGTGAGGCAGGAGGGGGCCAGAGCCATGAGGTATCCCGATGCCCGTGCCTCGCTCGACGACAGTTAGTCGATACCCGGTGCTGTCTTTCCTCGTGTGCAGGGCCGCTGGCGGGAGGCTCTGGACCGGCTGCTGGAGACCAACAACTTCCCCGAGTTCACGGGCCGCGTGTGCCCCGCGCCGTGCGAGGGCAGCTGCACGCTGGGCATCATTGAGCCGGCCGTGTCCATCAAGTCCATCGAGGCCACCATCATCGACAAGTGAGCCGCATGGGGTGTCCCGCAGCGCCTCGGCACGGGTCGCCTCAGTCTGCAGGACATGCCTCACTCGCTGTGGCATTGCTCGCTATTGATGTGAACGGTGCATGCCTTGAGACGTGCTGGCGCCCCCTCCCACTCAGGGCCTTCGAGGAGGGCTGGATGGTGCCGCGCCCGCCCAAGCTGCGCACCGGCCGCAAGGTGGCGGTGGTGGGCAGCGGCCCCGCGGGCATGGCCGCCGCCGACCAGCTCAACAAGATGGGCCACGAGGTGCGGCACCCGGCCTCGCATGCGGCATCCGGCCGCGCCTGCCAAGCACACTACCAATGAACCCCACAATCAACCCCAGCACGTCTTCCTAGCCCCTTCTTGACCCCTGGTGGTTCGCCCCCCGCTTCGCCAGGTGACGGTGTACGAGCGCGCCGACCGCGCCGGCGGCCTGATGATGTACGGCGTGCCCAACATGAAGGCCGCCAAGATCGATGTGGTGCAGCGCCGCGTGGACCTCATGGCGGCCGAGGGCGTCAAGTTCGTGCTTAACGCGCACGTGGGCGTTAACGTGATGCCCAAGGTGGGCGTGGGGCAGCTATGACAGGCAATGAAGTACATACATGTCAGCCTTTCGTGGTTGCTTCTTATTTTACGAAATGCTGGCGCGGTCCGGCTCCTCGCTAAGTGCCCCTGTTAAGGGAAAGAGAAGCCCATCTCGACTCAGCGCCTGGCTTTCTCCCGCCGCCGGTGTCGCCCGGTGCGCAGGACCTGGTGGCCAACCACGACGCCGTGGTGCTTGCCGCGGGCGCCACCAAGCCCCGCGACCTGCCGGTGGCCGGCCGCGAGCTGGGCGGCGTGCACTTCGCCATGGACTTCCTCACCGCCAACACCCGCTCGCTGCTGGACAGCAACCTGGCCGACGGAAAGTGAGTGTTGCGCGGACACAAGGCGATGTGACGTGCCATGCAAGACAGGAGGCAGGAGTCGCGTGTGCGGTGCATGGGCCATGGCGGCAGGGTGCACCAAGTCTCCAAGTCTCCCCTTGTCTCCCTCGTTGATGTAGGTACCTGAGCGCCGAGGGCAAGAAGGTGGTGGTCATTGGCGGTGGTGACACTGGCACGGACTGCATCGCCACCTCGCTCCGCCACGGCGCCACCTCCATCATCAACCTGGAGCTGCTCGACAAGCCGCCCGCCACCCGCGCCAAGAACAACCCCTGGCCGCAGGTGAGCCGGCGGCCCCGGGGCCTCTGCTATAGCCATAGCCCCTCCTAAGGTGGCGCTTGATCTCTGGCGGCCCTCGTTGCTGCCTCCCCTGGTCGCGCTGCGCCTGGCTTGCCTTTAACCCTTACCCCGCCTCCCTGCAGTGGCCGCGCATTTTCCGCGTGGACTACGGCCACGCGGAGGCGGCCGCCAAGTACGGCGCCGACCCGCGCACCTACAACGTCATGACTAAGCGCTTCATCGGCGACGAGTCGGGCAAGCTCAAGGGCGTCGAGATCGTGTCCGTCAAGTGAGACATTGCGAGGGCGCCCTTGGCGGGTGGAGGGTTTGGGGAGTCGTTGGGGCCGGCTATGTTCTGGCGGATCTGTCTGCAGCCCCCGACGCCGGCCCCCCCGCTCTGGTCCGCGCACCGCAGGATGGAGAAGGACGCCGCCAGCGGCCAGTTCCGGCCGGTGGAGGTGCCGGGCAGCGCCCGCGTGCTGGAGGCGGACATGGTGCTGTTGGCCATGGGCTTCACGGGCCCCGAGGAGAAGCTGGCCACCTCGCTGGGCATCAACACGGACGAGCGCAGCAACTTCAAGGCCACCTTTGGCGACTTCGCCACCAGCATCCCCGGCGTCTTCGCGGCGGGCGACTGCCGCCGCGGGCAGTCGCTAGTGGTGTGGGCCATCCGCGAGGGCCGCGACGCCGCCGCCTCGGTCGACAAGTGAGCATGGGGCCGCCTGGGATCCGATGAACCTTCTGGGCTCCCCACGAATGCGTCGTTGCGCCAAGTGCCTTGTCCTCGGTCTGCTCACTTGCCACCTCCCTCAACCTTCCGCGTCCACAGGTACCTGCAGGTGAAGGCGGGCAACGGCCTTCTGGCGCAGTCCCTGGACGTGGCGGGAGGCCTGTTCGACGTGTCGGGCAAGCCCATTGCGTCGCAGCGGCGCAGCGCCCCGCGCGACGCCTCGCCCCAGCGCCCGCCGGTGGCGGTGTAAGCGGCGGCAGGCGGAGGTAGCCAGTGGCGCAGAGGACTGCCGGTAGCGGCAGCCCGGCCGTTGGGCTGATCGGGCATTCGGCGGTGTGGGAGCTTGCGCCGTGCGAATAAGGCGCGGCGGCAGGCTGTGCTGTGGATCCGTGGGTTGGGGCGGGGCGGGGTGGGGTTGGCGGCCGGGCGTTTGTTTGGTTGGGACAGGCCTTGTATCTTTAGCTTGCTTGCTGCGGGCGGCGTGCCGTGCGATGTGGGATATGCCATTGTTTTGGAGGGCGCTGGCCAGCCGGCGGCGCTCCGTACACTGCTGCGCACATTGTCCGCGGTGGGTGCTTGGTGGTTCGGGTGGGGCTCTGTCCGGCACCGTGGCGCGGGCCGCCTTGGCGCTGCGCCACGGACCCAGCGACCGGCCCGTGCGTGAGTTTCCTTTCGGGCTCATGTTTGCGCTTGCGTGACGCCTGAAATTCAGCGCTCACGACAGTTTGGACTCCTTTCGTTTGGTCTCCTTGCCCGCCCGCCCGGGTTGTCGTGGGCGTCGGTGCGTGCAAGCCCTAAAGCAGGCAAGTCGTGCGACGCGCGTGCGTCCTGCGGCAGGCGATTGCGGACGCCGCTGTGTGCCGCAGAGGGTGGCGTGGTGTTTGCAGTCGGGGAGGGCTCTCGCGATTTGGTGCCGTCTGTTGGGCGGGTGCGCGGGCCATCGGCAACGCGGTGCCAGATGACTCCGCGCCTGCAGCAGGGCGAGGCGGGAAGGAACTGTGGGCGTCTGGGTCCCCGTGGCCCAGGCGGCGACGTCCGGGGCGCCAGCCTTGTGTGATCGCTTGTCGGGGCCGCGGTCGGGGAAGCAACGCTGCAGCCGGACCCAGTTGCGCGCGTGGTGGGCGGGGGGCGCCGGAGAGCGGCGCATACTACAAAGTAATAGAGTGTAGACGTAGGTAAACGCCGAAGGTAGGATGGGCACAATAATTGTAACACACAGCATCTGATCTGTCCCCCGCGTCATCAGTTTGCCCACCCCAATCCGGCCTCTCTGTCACGACACAGTACGTAACCGGCAGAGTGCATGCAAATGTATCAGGTGCCGAGTGTGCAGAAAAGGTAAGGCCCGAGATGGTAGGAGAGCAATCCGTTAGCGCTGCGAGCAGCTGTCCGGATTCCTGGCACCGGGGATGCACCCAAGGTGCACTGGCAGAGCCATGGGGCCGCAACTCCGGACCGCGCTGTGCCAATGATACGACGTGGTGCGGCAAAGGTGCAACATCTCGCCCCAACCTTTAATGGCCTCGCGTGTTTCAATATCTACAACCCCCAACCCCCGCTTACTGAATCCGATGGCACACGTGCGTGTTCGCCCTTTCCCCCACGGCTGCAAGTGGCAGACGTGCCTGATCGGCGGCCACTGGCACCCAAGCCACGCAGCCTCGCAGCAGGCTCACACACTCGGTGGTCACACAGCGCATCGTCCACCATAGCATGCCGTGCTACTGCCGCCACTCACCACACCGTGCCCAGCCTAGCCCCTCCCACCACAAAGCACGAAGTTAGGCCCCCGCTCCCTGCAGCCTCTCGCCACGCCCTCTCGCGCGTCCCGTGTGTCCGGACCCCAGCCACGGATCTCCTGCACGCCTGCCCCGACCGCAACGCGCACGCCCCTCCCCTCCTACCCGCCTGCCTCCCCCCTGTGGGTGGGTCACTCCTCGTCCGAGCGCGCGTCCGGGATGGGCTCCAGCAGGCGGCCCCAGGGGTCGTGGCGCAGGCCCGGATACAGCAGCGCGGAGGGGTCGTCCACCGCGGCCGGGTAGCGCACCTCCTGAGGGACCGGGGGGCGGGGGCCGCGAGGGCAGCGCCAACGAACGGGGGCTGCGGTGGGCGACCGAGAGGCACGCGGGCGGCGGCGAAGGCCAAGTCCCTCCCCCCACTGTGGCGGGGCTGCGAGGGCCCCTCCGCCCCATAGCTGTGACCACACGCGGCAACCAGGCCAGGCGGGCTCCCCTCCCGCCCCACCTGCAGGCACAGCCCCTTGGCGGGGGCCACGTTGTAGCCGCGGTACGTGCCGTTGCAGCCTGGGGCCCCGGGGTGGGGATGGGGGATGGCACGGGGGTGGTGGGGAGAGAGGGTGGAGCGGGGCATGGTGCCCTGAGCCCCGGCGCCCCTCTGGCCGGCACGTACCTGCCCGCCATCCTGCCCCCGACCCTATCCCCCATCGCGCCTGACCTCCCAGCTCGCGCAGCTGCCCACTGCTGCCCCCTGCCTCCGACAGCTGGGCGCCACTCACACCCATGCGGCCCCTGCCTCTTCCCCATCGCCCCCTGCCCCTGCCCCGTCCCTGCTTGCCCCTGCCCCGTCCCTCCTTTCCTCTCGTTCCCCAAGCTTCCCCCCGCTGCTCACCCGGCGGCTCGCTGTTGCCCACCGCCAGCATGGTGGCCACAGTGGACAGCGGCAGCCGCCCCTGAGGGGGCAGCGGCGTGGGGTGGGGGCGGCCAAGCGGGCGGGGCCGGGGATGAGAGGCGCCGTGAAGGTCGGAAGGGCCAAGTGGGCGGCCGGGCGGGCGGGCGGGCGGGCAAGCAACCACAGCCACCTGTCCTGAACCTGCCCCTGCCTTCGCTTGCTGCCGGCCGCCTCACCTCGCCGACCGCCACCAGCACGCCGCTGATGTGCCGCACCATCTTGTACAGGAAGCCGTTGCCCTCCACCTGGGGGGCGGGGGGTGGACGTACGGCCGGGGGCGGAGGTGCGGGGGTGGGATTTGGTCCGGAACCTGGAGCGGGTGCTGGTGCAGGACCGGGGCACAGCCCCCGAGCCCCACCTTCGAGGCCCCTGCCTGCGAGTCAGGCACTCGGGGGCTGCCCGGCCGCCCCCGCCAGCCCCATGCAGCGCCCCCCACTCAACGGCCCCCCGGCACAGGTCCGCACCTCAATCCGTATGCCCCCCGGCGACTCCCCGCCTAGCTCCACCACATCCAGCCGCCGCAGCGTCTTGACCGG
>BDDC01001062.1:0-25023 GCA_001662425.1 Chlamydomonas sphaeroides | reverse complement strand
CGCCTCCACCCTGGCCACCACCTCCCGCCGCGCCACCGCGTATGCCGCCGCCCCCGCCCCCGCCACCTCCGCCTCCCGCCCCCTCAGCCCGCCCCACATCCGCTCCATCTCCCCACACAGCACATCCAGGTCACCGCCCAGCTGCGCCGCCGCCGCCGCCGCCAGCCCGCCGCCGCTGCCGCTGAGCCGCCGCCGCCGGCCGCCGCCGCCAGGCGCCGCCGCCGGCCCCAGCAGCCTCTCCCGCAGCGCCGACGCGACCGCCGCCACGCCCAGCGCCAGCAGCTGCGCCTGCGATGCAGGCTCCAGACCCGCCAATGCATCTCCCAGCGGCCGCAGGAGCCGCTCCAGCACCACCGACAGGCCCGCCGACGGCCCGCCGCCGACGCCGACGGCGCCGCTGCCGCCGCCGCCGGCGGGTTCCGAGGCGAGCAGCTGCAGCGCCCGCGCCCGCAGCTCCGCCGCCAGCTGCTCGCCGCAGCGGGACGCAGCGCCCCTCAGACAGTCGACCAGCAGCTGCAGCTGCGCCACCAGCCCTGCCTCCACAAGGGCCAGGGACCCCAGCTGCCGGCCGCCGCGGCTACCGGGTCCCGGCACCTCGGCCCCCGGGCCCCACTCGGCGCCGCGGCGAGCGCCGCCGCCATCCTCGGCGTCGGAGGCCGCCGCGCTTCGGGCACCGACGCCGGGTGGTGCACCAGGGCCGCCGGCGGCCTCTCGCCGCGGCAGCGGCGGTCGCGGCGGCGCGGAGGAGGGCCTCGGCGGCAGCGGCGCTGGCTCCAGCGGCTCCCCCGCCCAGCAGCCGCGCGTGGCGCCGGATTGGGGCCCAGCTGACGGCTGCGGCGGCTCCGGCTGCACCGCGACGCCGTTGGAGCCGCTGCCAAGCCCCGCTAGCAGCCGCCGCAGGCTGCGCCGCCAGCTGGGCTTCCGACGCAGCGGCCGGCTCTTGCCGTCGCCACTGCCAGCGGCGCCATCGCCGTCGCCGTCACCGTCTGCTGCCGAGCTCGGCTCCGGTGCCGCTGCCGCTCCGCCGCCGCTGCTGTCGCGGCCAGGTCGCCGCTGCTCCGCTGCTTCGCTGCTGCCGCCGCCCGGCGCGCAGGCGGCGGCCGCCGCCGCCAGCAGCTGCCGCGCCGCCGCCCCCAGCACGCTGGCGTCGCTGTGCGCGACGCAGAGCGCCGCCAGGTCAGCGCCTGCGCCAGCGACGTGCAGGTTAGGCACGTGGGCGATGCGGTTGGCTGCGGCGGCGGCCGAGTGCAGCGCCGCCTGCAGCAGCGAGCACCTCAGCAGCACGGCGGGGGCCAGGGTGCCCGACAGGCAGGCGGCCGGCGCCGGCGCGGCCGCGTCGGCCGGGGGCGCGGCCGGCAGCCGCGGCCGGTCGGCTGGCGCGGGCCGGGTGTGGCCACGAGGGGGCTGGTGGGAGGGCAGGAACTGCGTGGGCGCTGTGGGCGGCGCGTGGCGCAGCACCGCCGCGAGAGCGGCCACGCGGCCGGCGGAGAGCAGCAGGGCGTAGTGGAGGAGCGCGGAGCGGCCTGGCCCTGTCGTCCCCTGCGGGCCTGGGCCGGCACCGTCCGGTGGTGTCCGGTGGGCCCCAGGCGCAGCTGCGTCAGCAGGCAGCAGCTCCGCCGCCTGCCGCTCCACACGCCCGGCCCACTCCTCACAACCGGCGTCGTCGCCGGCGCCGGCTGCGGCGCCGGGGGCGCTGCCGACCGGCGGAGGCGGCAGCGCGGACGCCGCGCGCGCCGCCGCCTGCGCGGCCGCGAGGCCGACGCCGGCAGCGGCGTCGGCGGCGAGCGCCGCCGCTCCGGCGGCGGCGGTGGCTGCTTGCAGGCGCAGGGTGGGCACGTCCCCTGGCAGCCGCGTGAGCAGCAGGGAGGGCCAGGGCGGCGCTGGGTCCAGGTCCGGACCCGCATGCCCGGGCCCCGCCGGCGGCCTGCGGCAGGCGAGTGAGGGGCGGGCGGGCATTGGAACGGAACCCACACCAAGCCGCTGCCCGCCCCCGGCCCCGCTCGGGCCCCGCGCAACGTACCTGCCCGCTGCGCCCGGTCCCGCCTCTGGCGCCGGCACGATGCAGCAGTCGCAGTGCGCCGCCGCCAGCGCCCGCACCGCGACGTGCAGGGAGGCAGACGTGGCGGCCGCGGCCGCCGCCGCCAGAGCGCCCCTGGGTGGCGCCTCGGGGTCCTCCGTGTGGGGCGCAGGGCTGCGGGGGACGTGGGCCGGGTGGCCGTGGGGTGGGTGGTGAGGCCCCCGCCGCGAGCGCACATGCCAGAGCACACAGCATACCAACGTGCTTGGGCACCCCTACACCTGCCCTAGCCGCCCCGTGGGCTACGGAAGCCCAGCAGTGGAGGCGTTGAAAGCATTGTGACGTCCGGGTTCCCGGTTGACGGCAGTCGGCAGGTGCAAGTACGCAGGAGGCCAGGACAAGACGACGGCGCCGCGCTCACCGTTGGCCGCCACTCGAGGAGGGGCGCGCCTGTGGGGCCGATAGGGGAAACGGGGCAGAGCGCGCTAAGACCCAGCACTCACCTTGGGCTTGGGCCTGGCAGCCGCCCGCGGACGCTGCTGGGTTTCCGCCCCGTCCGCGCCCCCCCCCCCCACTCGTAAGCTTTCTGCCCCGTCCGCGCCCCACAGCCCACAATCGCACACGCACCCTTCACGGCGCCTGCCCCTGTGCCCGCCGCCCCGGTGGCGGCCGCTCGCCTCAGCCCAGCCCCTGCCTCACCCGCGGCTGCGGCTCGCCCCCAGGGGCCGCCTCGGCCAGCGCCCCACGCAGCTGCGCCAGCGCCTCCTCGCAGGCCGCCCCCAGCGCAGCGTTGGCCGCACCCAGCCGCGCCTCCGCCGCCCAGCCGTGGTCACACAGGCCCTGCAGCGCGTCCGCAGAGGCGGCGGCCTGCAGGGACCGGCCGGGCAGGCGTGCAGGCAGCATGGGGTCAAGCGAGCGCCGCCGCAGCAGCACCGAACGGCCTAGGCCAGGGCCGTGCAAGCGCCCGCAGGCTGCCCACGCCAGCAGCTCGCCGCCGTGCACCCCAGCTGACCACTGCTGGCGGCTGCCCTGCGCAGCGCCGCGCCGCACCTGGACCGTGGGCAGCACGCCCGCCACCGCCTGCTCAGCGCAGGCGCCCGCAAACGCCTCCAGCAGCTGCAACGGCTCGGGCGGCGCCCGCGGCGCCGCCGCGGCGCCGCTCGCACGGCAGGGCTGCCCGGCAGCTGCACGCGGCAGTGCGGCCCGCAGCAGGGCTGCCGCGCCGCCGGGCGCGCCGCCGGGCGCCAAGCTGAGGGGCCCCAGGCCTGCGCCCTGGACCCCCGGCCGCTCGCGCCCCCAGCCGCACTGCTCCATGAGTGGCGGCAGCTGGGGCTGCTCTTGCGACGGTAGCGGCTGGTATGTGCCGCCGGGCTGCTGGTGGTGTTGTGTCCAGGCCTGCAGGGCAGACGCCGGAGGGAAGGCAGTGAATGTGGTGCGGCCGGGCCTGGCAGCTCCCGCTCTTCCCTCTCACTACCCAGGCACGAACCACGAAGTATCTGGGGGCACTGGTCCTTGTTCGCCGCCCTCGGCCCTCCACAGCCCGGCAGTTGCCCCACATGTGCTGGTGGACGGCCAGGCCCCGGCAACAGAACTCCATGCCTCATGGCATACTAACAGGTGCGGCAACGTGTACAAGGTGGGCCACCTTGCCTGCAGGTGCTGGTGGGCGGCCAGGTAGCGCCGCCAGCTGGCCAGCCAGGCCCCCCGCCGCTCGGGCGCCAACGCCGGGCCCCTTGCCGCCGCCGCCAGCACGCCGGCCACCGCAGTCGCGCCCTCCTGCAGGCCAGGCAAAGCGAGGGGCGCCGTGCTGCTTCAACCAAGCCATCCGCCGGGAAGCTGGCATGCTGTCTCGTGCCACACGCTCCAGCGAGGTGGCGCGATCAGCTGCTGCGCCTCTAGGCCCAGGGTGCAGCCACGCGAGGGCCCCACCTGCCAGGCCTCGAACAGCAGCGCCACAGCCCGCCGGTACGCCCGCAGTGCGGCGCCCGCGGGCTCGGACAGCGCCTCGGCCGCGTCCTCGCTCAGGTCGCCTGGAGGCGGCACCGGTCCAGCAGGGCACGGGCCATCCAAGTCACGGGACAGGCCTGCGCAGGCGCAGCCGCGCTGCCTCTGCGTGCGCCGCAGCAGCGCAGGCACGGTGTGCCGGCAGCGCGCCACCTCTGGCCCCTGCTCCTTCCGCCCTCAAGCCCCTGACCAGCAGCACTACGCCGGCAAGGCACGCGGGCCAACGGCAGCGCCGCAGGCACGACCACGCGCTGTGGCGCGCAGCAGCACGGCCTCGCGGCCCGGCGGTGCAGTTGCTGCGCGGTGAGCGCCGGGCGCGCACCTAGCAGGTCCGCCGGCGCCCGCAGCAGCGCCAGCCAGGTGCCGCAGCGGAGGCACATGTGGGCCAGGGCGGGCCCGCAGGCGGACTCGGGGCCGGGGCCCTCGGCGGCGTCGAAGGGCGCCATGGCGGCGGCTGCGGGGAGCAGGGCGCGCCGAGGTGGGCAGGTGCAGGTGCAGGTGCAGGCAGCAGGGCCAGGGCGAGGCGGGCGCGGCTGCAGACATGGGCCGAGGCGACGCGCCAGCTTGGCACAGCAGCGCACAGCCTAGGCGGCCATGCTTAGCGTGTCCTCGCCACACACATGTGAACTATATGCCCCTACTTCTGGATTCACGGGGGCGTGTTACTATATGTTTCTACTTCTGAACACGCGGCCCGTTCCCGTGGCCCTTTCCTCTCCGCGGCCGGCCTCGTGAAGGCCCTGCGACGATCCTCGACCTGAGCGCCACTAACCCTGGCCTTTCCCCCAGCATTTTGCCCGGCACCTCCCCGGCCGAGCTCACCCAGGTCCTGCAGCTCCCTCAGCGCCATGCCGCGCAGCTCGTCCCACGCAGCCACCAGCAGCCCGCTGGCGGCACGCAGCAGCGGCCCGCCGCCTGGGGCAGGGGCTGCGCCGCCGGCCGCCTGCTCCTCCTTAGGGGCGGCGCGCAGCAGGGAAGAGGGTGAAAGTGGGCCTGTGAAGCGCGCCCTGGGGCATCCGCACCACGAGGGCAGCAAGCAGGCCATGTGCACATGGACGAGGGACTCCTCAGACTCGTCAGGAGCGCCGCCGCACCTGGCATAGCAGCTCCCAACACTTGGCAGCGCCACTGGCTCCGGAGGGCACGGGGAGCGCGGCGCCGGCTCCATCGTCTGTAGGCAAAAGAGGCAAAGGCAGAGGCAGAGGCTCGGGCTGGGCTGCGTGACTGGGGCTGAAGCAGCGGGGCGTGGCATGCACCCATAGCCCAGCTGTTGGATGCTGGCACGTACCCGCCAGCTGCACGAGCGCGTGCTGCAGGAAGAGGCACCGCCGCAGCACGGACACCGCCGCCCTGCCACTGTCGGTCCACTGAAACTGGCGCGCATCCTGCCGCCGGCCCAAGAGCACCAGGCGGCCGTTCCTGCTCGCCGCGGGGACGTGGCGGGGGAGCAACGCGGGCGGGACGTTTGCACTTCGACTCGAACTTGGCCACTTGCAGCTGTTCGTCTTTATGAGCAGCTTACAGGTGTCTCAGCTCATCTGCAGCGGCCAAGCGGTGCTCCGCGCAGGAGGCCGCGTGCTGGCTCATCTTCCGCTTGCGCTGACCGTTGAGGTTGCATAGGCAGTCATAACTTGAAGCACGTTTGATGTGAGTGCAAGCGTAGGGTGGGCCCAAGTTGGCAGGAACAGTTGCATGTAGTTTTCGCGAAGGCCGCATGCAGCGATTGTTTCCCCTCAGTCCCCCTCAGGCACGCCAACAAGCCCAATTGGCTCGACGTGCTGCCCTGTAAAACCTAGGCAAATCACCGGGTCAATTCACTAGCAGCGGCGTGCGCGACAATGTCCGCCTCCACGCTCCGAGCTCCTTCGCTGCGCTGCGGCAGCACCGCTTCGTATGCGCGCAAGTCTCCAGCTGCTGCCAACCTACTGAAGCAGCTCGCGCACTTCAACCCAAACCAGCTCAGCAGCTATGCTGGCGTGAAGCTTCTTCTGCCCGCCAAGGGTGAGCAGCGATTCGTTCACGATTGAAACCTGCAGTCGCCATCTAGCAAGATCTCAGCTTAGGCTTTCGCGTGGGCACGCAGGTCGCTTGGCGATGGTGGCACAGGGGTCAGCAGCGGCCCGCAAGGTGAGGAGAGCAGCACACATTTGATCCATCTTGGTGACCACTGCATCGCGCTGTCAGCTCAGCGTTGCTGCCCCTGGCACCATCCCTCCCGCAGCCGGTCCAAATGTCCTTCCTTGGCGTCGGCGCGCCGGAAGCGCTGCTGGTGGCCGTGGTCGCGCTGGTGGTCTTCGGCCCCAAGGGCCTCGCGGACGTGAGCTGTGGCCGGGGTAGCGCGGCTGCTCGCCGCTGGGCTACAGGCCCACGGTTACGCCAGTCACTTGCTCACCTGTCCACACCCACGTATCACACGCGCGTGCCCACAGGCGGCGCGGAGCGCTGGATCGGCTCTGCGCAGCTTCCAGCCCACCATTAAGGAGGTGGTTCAGGTGTCGCAGGAGCTTAAGGGGACGCTGGAGAAGGAGCTGGGCCTTGACGAGCTGCGGGACGCGGCGCGGCCAACCGCAACCCGGCCGATGGCGGAGACCGACATTGCCGCCGCCAAGGGTGCGTTGACGATCCGCGCCTGGCGGCTCTTGACGGGGCTGAGGGGCGAAGCTGCATACGGTGCATCTCACGGCGCAGATGCCCATGCGACAGGACCGCGTGCATACTGGACTTGTCTCCGATTGCAACCGGACGTCCCAACCAAGCCACAAGTCCCCTCGTCCGCACGACGGCGCACGACGGCGCCCCGCTGCCAATATATCTCCCGTCACGTGCCCATTCCCTGCAGCCCGTCCGCGTCCTCCATGCCGAACGGCACTGCATACCTCCTACGCCTGGCCCCTCAGCCCCGCACCTCGTTCGCTGCGCTCTCTGCATCGCTCTCCTGACCCCTTGTCCTCACCGCCTTACAGCAGCCACATGCGGCCCCGTGACGTAGGCATATGCGCATGATGCCCGCTGCGCTGACGCCTCCACCCACCCCTGTCCTCTACCGCCCCGGTCCTCCAGTGCCCGGTGGCCCCGTTTCGGACACGTACGCCAAGGTCCTGGACCCCGAGATCGACGCCAAGCGCGCCGCCTCGGCCCAGATGGCCTGGGGTGCCGGCGAGGCGGCCACCTCCAGCAGCGCCGCCGCACCCGCGGCTGCGGCTGCGGCAGCAGAGGCCCCGGCGGCGGCGGCCGCCACGGTCGCCGCGGCGGCCCCCCTCAAGGTGAGCACCCAATGCTGCATGGGCGTTGCGGCGTGGCTGCTGCCGGCTGCAGCCGCGGGACCGGGCAGACTGGCGCCAGCGGAGGGCGCGGCCCAATGCTCAGAGGGGGGCGTGGGACGTGACGGCGTTCGCCGAGCCATGGTGACGGCTGGGGCGCTTTGGCTTGGGTGGCGGCTGGGGACGTGGCCCGGCCGGTCCTGCGGCCTCGGCGGGCGAGCACAGCGTGCGTCCTGGCGCACGCCGCCTATCAGGGGTGCTGCCTGTTGCTGCTGCCCGCGGCGGTTGCCCCGGGGGTGGCCACCGGTGCGCCGACGCCATGTTGACATCGGCGCCCTGGGGGCATGCGGCGAACCAGGCCCCGGCCCCAGGCCCTCGGAATCCCCGGAACTCGGGCAGCGTGGACCTGTCCACGGTTACTCGCTCAGGCCCAAACCTCAGCTTGAAACCCCGCCGCCAGACCCCCGATCCCCGCCCCAACCCCGCTTTGCTGCAGGACATTGCGGCCATGTCGGTGGAGGAGCTTGAGGCGGAGCTCAGCCGCAGGCGCACGGCGGCGGACAAGCGGGCATGAGCGGCTGAAAGGGACGGATGTTGACGGAATGCTGGGACGGGTGGGGACGGGACATTGGGCCGGTTGGGGGAGTGGGACCAACTGGGGAGAAGGCGCGAGGGGCATGCGCCTTGCGAGCGGGCCAGGGGATCTGCTTAGGACTGGTGCGGCGGTGCAGGGGCCCGTTGGTCTGGGCCGGGCCCTGAGCGGCGTGTGGCTTGTGGAGCGATGGGGCTCGGGGCAGCACTGCAAGGGTGTGCGAGGCCCCGGCCCCGTGCACGTGAGGGGGTGGCGATGGCGCTTCGTCCGATTTTGCTGTACCGTGGACGGGCGTGCATGTGTGAGGCGAGGGCCGCTGGGTTGCTGGCTGGCTCGGAAGGTTGCGGGTGCTGGTCGACCGGATCGGAGTGCGAAGGAAAGTCATGCTGTGCACATGAGCAGCACTCCGGGGTAAGGGCAGGAAGGAACATGTAGGACGCACGGAGAAACGGGCGGCTGCTGTGAGGATGGCCGACGTGTGGCATTGACGATAGTAACAGACTCGCTGTGTGCAAGCGCACGTCAAGTCCCGCGCTCACACTGAAACCAGCAGATTGCCGGGTGTGGAAGCATACGCAGGCCCGTTATGGCCAAACAGATCCAGATGTGCCCCTGGTGGCCCTCAGTGGCCATTGGTCACGATCACGAAGTCAGCGACGAGCTGGAACCCCACGCGCGGCTCGCCCGCGTCCGCACGCGACCGCTACAGCCTGCCGCACGTCCTCGGCTACAGCCCGCACGCCTGCCACAGCACGCGGTGATCCTTTGCCCCCTGGGGGCATGCCGTTGGGGACACCGCATATGCGCACCCGGTGACGCCCCCACGACACACGAACACACAGACATGCACGCGGGTTGTCCGTGATACTGCAGCAGTGCATGCCAACCCGCCAGCATGCCACCGCAAAGGCTGCGGCCAAGCTGGTGGCATACTCAAAAGCCCGCCGCCACACCACAGCGAGCCCATGCCAACAAAATGCCATACCACGTCCACTTTCCCACCAGATCCATTCGAGCACGGGTACACCAAGCCCAGCCGCGGAGCCCCTTCATGCACACTTCCGCTGCACAACCGCGCCTCCAACTAAAAACGCGCACGTTGCTCACTTGTAGATTTCACTGCTCACGGCCTCACTGTTTGCGGCCTCACCGCGCCCACGACACCAGCGCGCTCGCGGTGCGCTTGAGCAGCCCACTCGGCGGCCGGCCACCGCCCACACCCCCCGTAGCCATAACCTCGGCCACGTCCGCGCTCTCCGCTGCGCCCGCGCTCGCGCCGCCGCCCGAGCCCTTGCCCGCCTTGGCCTCCGCCTGCGCCAGCAGAGACCCCGCCTCCGACTTGCGGCGCGACGACGACGACGGCCTGCTGAACAGCCCCCGCAGGCCGCCCGTGCTCTTGGTGGGCCGCTCAGCGGCCCCCTTGTCGTGCGCCTCGGCGGCGCCGCCAGCCGACCGCACCTGCTGCGGCGGCGAGATGATATGCCCCACCGGCAGCGGCAGCGCCGCCGTCGACGGCGGCGACGTCGACGGCACCGTCGCCGCCGCCGCCTTGGGCTTGAGCATCACCAGCTTTGCCTGCACCGGCGCCGCCGAGGCGCCGATGGCCGACGGCGCCTCGTCGCTGTTGCGGCCGCTGCGTGACGATGAGTTGACCCGGTGGCTGGCGCTGGTGCGCTCTCCGTCCTCAGCGTCCAGCCCCGCCATCGTCGAATGCGAATGCCCCGCCGCCACGGGCGGCCGCCCGAACGACGCCGACGGCGGCGGCTTAGCAGGCGGGTGCGGCGCCGCCGCCGCGGCGGCGCCGTTGTGGCTCCGCAGCGGCTGCGCGACGTGGCCGTGCGGCAGGTAGCCGGGCGCGTGGCGGCCCAAGCCGGCTGCGTCCCCGTCGTCGCCTCCCAGCATGTCTCCCTCAATGCGCTGCGTGGCGCCGTACTGGCGCGTGGAGGGCTCGGCGTAGGCCTCAGCGGCGCCTAGCTCGCCTAGGTCGCCTGGCGCGGAGGCGCGGGGGTTGCGGATGCCCAGCGCCGCGGAGCCGGGCCGGGAACCCGGGCCTGAGCTGGCGGCGGTGGCGATGACGCGGCCCGAGTAGATGGAGGAGTTGGTGGTGGGGGTCCGGGTGCGCGCGAGGGGTGGCGGGGTGGGGGTGGGCACGGTGGGCCCGACCTTGGCGGCCACGGCGCCGCCGAGGATGCTGGCGTCGGTGCCCTGCGGAGCGGGGAGGGTGCGTGACGGGCGTCATGGGACGGCGGTAGCCGAAGAGCTAGCGCAGCTGTCACGTGTTGAAAGCATGCGGCGGAGGCACTGTGGGGCCTTGAGCGCTCAGCCGCGCCGTGCCACGGGTTACCGAGCAAAACCGTAACCCAGAACGGCGCGCCTGCGTGACACGGGTGCCATCACGGCGCTGCCTCACCTTGAAGGAGGGACCCGCGAGCTTGTGGCCGCCGGCTGGGGCGCTGGTGCGCTCGCTCAGGCGGGCGGCCATGGGCCCCACGACAAGGTCCCCATCGTCAGCGATGTCGTCTTCCGCAGCGAGGTCGACGGCTGCTGCTGCCCGCGGTCTTGCCATGCCTGCAGTGGTGTGGAATCCGTCCTGGTGTTGGCGGCCCAAGAGCACTGAGCATTGACAGTTCGAATTGCCCTTGCCGCGAAGCAGTGTCGCGACCGCTGCGCTTGCTCACTTTGCGGTTATGTCGGGCTTCTTGTGGGACTTGCAAGACGACGACGGCTGTCGACGTGTTCCGCCTCAGTCCCAACACCGACTCCGCCAACCCGTGTAAAAGGGCCGCTGTTTACTTAGCAAGCAGAACGGTTCAGCGACGCGTTTGTGCCTTGCGTGTGCGAGGTGCAATTGGCAGAGCGAAGACCGAAACGTTGAACACCAAAGCGGCTTCTATCGTGCCACGTTGCTCACGCAAGGTTGGAGCTGGTCGAGGGCTGGAGGTACTCGAACTTGGTGTGGTAGAAGGCGAAGACGGGAGCTTCTCGCAGGGTCCGTCAATGAGGTGGGCTCTGAATCGACGTGCAACTGTTTTGTGGCTGTGTAAGTATGCCGCTGCGAGTGTGTTAAGGAAGGTTAAGCCTCGTTCACAGGCTACGGAGGTCGTTGGTCCCCCGACTCCGTGCGTGCTTGGAGTGCCTCGATGCAAAATTCGACAGATGTAATGTCCAGCTCTTACATGAGAGCGGGGTGAAGAGCAACACAATAACATTGCACGGACCATGGGTCGCGCCTGCTTCTTCCTTCTTGGCACGCACGCATCCCCGCACTTTTCCCCTCCCCAAGCCCACCCATGCTGTCGCTGAACCCAGAGCCGGCCCTGTGAGGTTGGGCAACGAGCATATGGCTTCCCGGCCGTTCCCTCCGCTGGCAACCCACCGTCGTCGAATCGCAGCTGCCGACCGCGCAATACCAACTCAACTAACATCGCTCCCACCTCCCGGCCAGCCGCTGCTTCACGCGGAGCCACCACAACGACACCGGTATGCCGACGAGGCGCGATGCGACGCCCCCTGCGCAGGCGGGACCGTCGAAGTTGGAGTTGCCTTGCTGGACAGCGCTGCCCTACATCTGCACGCCAGCGGGGCTGCGGTCCAGCAAATAAACATCCAGGGGGTCCTGTGGCACAGCAGGAGGTGCCACCAAGGCAAGTCAAGCGACAGGACATCAAGCGGGAGGATGCCTGAGGACGCCTAGGGTGAAAAAGCACCACGGTGCGCGCAAGCCTCACGTTGCAACAGGAGCGCATGTGCTCTAGGTTATGGCGGGTGGCTTGCTGGTGTAGGTGTTGACCTACCTGCCAGAAGAACAGCAGGCCGCCCAGCAGGGTGTAGTTGAGGAAGGACATCAGCCCGAACACCACAGTGGCCGTCAGCAGCGGCGGCTTGAAGGGGGCGCCGTACAGGGAGCGCCACGTGGACAGCGTGGCGCCGTAGCCGCGAAACTGGTGAACAGCGGTACGGCAGTGCAGCCAAGGGACAGAGAGGCAGGGCGGGGAGGGGGTCACCGCACGCGAGGCCCCCTCCCGTGTGTAGAGCAAGCCAGGCAACACAACGGTGCCCGGGTCAAAGGGGTTTCCGCATGCTGCTGGCGCATTGCCGTACGTCGTACGACAATGGGGTCTGGGCGTGGCACTGGCATCATACCGGCGCCAAGCCGGCAGCGCACCTGCAGTGCTATGTTGAGGACGTGCTGTGGGGAGCGGCACGGCAGCAGCGGCGGCAGGAGGGCGCGTGCGGGTACACGTCAGGTACTCGTAGTGCACAGCAGTCCCCTCGACACGTGTAACGAGCGACGGGGCCCCGGGCTTCCGGACCTAGGTGGTTACACTGCAGGCACAACTGGCGTCCTAAGATAGCGCCCCGGCACCCCGGCCGCACCCTTTCAGCGTCCCACATCCCCGGCCCCAGCCCTGGCCGTCAGGGGGATCCCCATTCATTCTTATTCCACAAAAAGCCCCGCCGTTCCCACCAGGCCTGTGAAGAACGCCGCCGACATGACAAAGGCGCGCCCGAAGCGGCGGTTGGGGTCGGCCAGCGACTTGAAAGAACACAGCAGCAGCGCCAGCGCGGCGGCCTGCGGACAGGCCCGGCCGGACAGCGGGAGCTGGGCCAGGCGGCAGGGGCGGGGCCTGCAGCGCTGCGGGGTGCAGGGGTGCCGGCGCAGCCAGGCGGCGCAGCTAGGCGGCGGGGCCGTGCGCACGGGACAGCGGGCAGCACCGCACCGGCCTCACGTGGAAGAGCACGGTCAGCGCGATGGCAAAGGCGGCGCTGATGGCGGCCGCGGTGAACAGCTGCTCCCTGCGGCCGGAGGGAAGGGGCAGGAAGGCGGTCGGCGGCTGCGGCGCCGGCGCACATGCTGGCGGCGCAGCGGCCCGGTGTGTTCCTTGTCTCATGCGCGTGCTGCAGGCAGCCGCTACATAAAAGCCCTTGCCCCACGAGCGGGCTTTCTTTTGGTTGAAGCAGTGGAGAAGCGGCCCCAGCCAGCCACCCCCAGCCACCCCCAGCCACCCCCAGCCGCCGCCATCCACCCCCAGCCGCCGCCTGCCGCTGTGCCCCGCGGCGCACCAGTCCCCCGCGCGGCTGCCCGGCGGGAAGCCGCTCTCCCCTCGGCCCAGCTGCGCCACGGCCTCCTTGAACGACTGCGGCAGGGGCAGCAGGCCGCACGTGCGTGAGCCGCGCCACCGACAGGGAGGGGTGGGTCCCTCCCCATCCGCGGCGCGAGTAGGCAACCCGCCGCCCCAATGGCCAGCGCCTGAGGGGCCGCACTCGCTGTATGGGCCCGATCCCGCGGCGGGCGCCCGGGGGGCGCACCTTGTAGGAGGAGGCGCAGAGGCCCCCGAATATAGCGGCCAGCGCCACGTTGGCGGCCAGCGCCGCCCATACCCAGCTGCGGATGGGGTTGTGGTACTGCCGCAGCGAGGGGCCGCCACCCACCGCGGGGGGCAGCGCATCGCGGCCCGTGGCTGCAGGGCCAGGGACGGGGCGAGAGCGAGGGCGAGGGGCGGTGGGTGGGGCGAGTTGCCAGTGGAGCCAGGAGTGGGCGCTGGCTCTTCGGACGATCGGGGTCCCAGGGTCTTGGACAGGGACGGACACGGACAGCCGCCGCTGCGCCCGCAGCACCTCACCCCCTCACGCCGGTACAGGTTCTTGACTTTGTCTGTTGTTATCACCCCTGCGCCCCCACCCTATGCGCCTCCCCCTCCCACCGGCCCGCGCCCTCACATGACATGGCCATTCCGCCGCGTCCGGGCGGCATCATCCCCACCGCAAAACCCTCGCCGCCGGCGGGCGGCTCCGACAGAGGCGAGCGAAGCCCCAGCAGCGGTCGGGCGCGCTGCGTGGCCTGTGTCGTGTGCGGCTGCGACGGCTGCTGCTGCAGCGACGCGGGCGAGGCGGCGAGCGACGGGCTGCTGCCGGCTTTCGGCGCCTCAGGTCGCCTGTCGTCGGGTCCGCTGCCCGAGTCGCTTAGCTTGTCGTGCCGAGGGAGGGCGGCGCCGCCGGCTGCAGCGCGGGCTGGCTGCGGGCGCGCGGGGACGCGAACGAGGGCGCGCTCGGGCTTGCTCCGGGGCGGCGACTTGCCAAACATGAAGCGGTTGGGATAGGTGAGCAAACAGAGGCAGCAGCTAGCCAGGTTAGTACACGTCGAGTGGATTTAGCGGGGTTGGGGCCTGAGAGCGCGCCTTGCTGATGGCGGCAAATGGGCCGAGGTGACGGGTTCAGCGCCCGGACTGCCTTCACGCGGGGTCCAGGCAGTGAGCAGCTGCAGTCGTGACGGCTTGTAACTCCCCCTACCGGTCCGTGGGTGCAATGCCGGTGGCGCTGCCAGAGCGACCCGCGGGTCCCTCCGTCCACACGACACGCGCACACGAGTGGACTCGTGCTTGCAAAGGGTTGCGCGCTTGGGCGCCTCCGTGCAATCCTAGGACATTGCGCTTCCACACAGCGGTTCCGAGCACTCATGTACGCTGCGCGCCGGATGCCGGGCCCTGCCACATGCCGGCCGTGCAACCGCCTCCCCGGCCCCGCCACCCAACAACCCCACTACACCCGGCCCCTCGTCCCCGCCCACACGCCACCCCACGACCTGCACCTAGATCCCCGCCGCTGCCGTCCCCGGCCCGCCCTCCGTCGCCACGCCCGCCGCCCCCGCCTCGTCCGCCGCCTCCACGCCCTCGGCCTTCTCCCGCTCCGCGTGGATGGCCGACGCCACCTCGGTCAGCACGATGTCGGCGTCCCACGGCTCGTCGGCCTCGGCCACCTGCAGGGTGGGGGGAGTGCGGAGGAAAGTAGCACATTGGTACGCCCACGCAGAAAGTGAATAAACCAAGGGGATGTACCAAGGACTGAGTGAACACAGCCAACTTAGCACAGGAAGAGGGGCAGCACAGCGCACTGCTCATGCTTGCTATCCGCGCCACGACACCTTGGTCGCAAACGGCATCATGTTCGCGTTTTGCATGTTAGCGATGTGTGTGACGGTATGTGCGGCGTGAGGCCGCCCGCGTGGGACCGCCTGGCAAAACAGCTGCGTGCCCATTGACACGAGCCACAGCGCGAGGCCGGAGGCACGTGGGTGCATCCAGCCCGGCACCTTGTGCGGGCCTGCTGTTGGCGCTATTGGCGGTCCAGGCGCGGTTTGGCGGTCGGCCTGCCCTGCATGCAACCGCCGCCTTGGCCCCTGCCTGGCCCGTGACGCGTAGTCCCGACTCACATCAAGAGCCCCGCCCTTGCGGTGCGCCTGCACCTGCGACCTGGCCGGTCTACTCTACCCGCTACCGGCCCCCGCCCCAACCGCCACCCTGGCTGCCCTGCGTGCTCCTTGGCTTCCAGTACCGTGACGCGCCGCATACATATACCACTTTAGCATTGACCGGTACGGCACCATCCGGTGCCCAAGGCTTGCGGCACACGCGCACATGCAAGCGCAGCCCCGCTAGCAGCCCCGCCTGCCCCCACATGCGCACCTGCTCCGAGGAGCACAGCACCGAGGTGAGCAGCGACAGGTCGATGTCGCGGTCGTCCATGGCGGGCAGCCGGTAGTGCGCGCCCTCCTCCAGCTCCTCCATGCCCTGCACCTTGTGCGTCACCACCTTGGGCGCCTCCGCCACCTGCGCAGCAGCAGGAGCGGGGCGGGGGGAGCGGTGGGGGACCGGGCAGGGGTACGGACGGGGTTGCTGGCTGGGTTTGGGGCGTCAGCGCGCGGCTGCTGCGCCGGCACGGGGGCATGTGGATGCTGTGGCGAGACAGTGTTGGTGCACTAGCGCAGCGCAGGGACCTGAGCCGTCCGTCGCCCGTCCCCGCCTAGCCTAGGCAGGAGGTTCCCGGTGCACGCAGACGCGACGCCCGAAGGCAAACGTCAGCTGCATCCTGCATGCACCCCCAAGGGCTGGGCAACAGGCGGCGAAGGCAAGGGGCAGCGGTCGGCGTTCACTGCTCCGCATCCTGCCCACCTCCTGCCTAGCCAACACTCGGCCCGCCCACGTCCTGCCACGCCGCTCGCCCAGCGCCGCCCCCTCGCCCCTGCTCCCACCCGCGCAGCCCTCCCATCCCGCCCTCTAACCCGCACGTACGATGTGCGACAGGTCCTCGCGGCCCTCCTCCTCGAGCTCCGGCAGCTCCATGATGCCGTCCACGCCCGCCGTCAGCGTGTCGTACTTGAGGTTCTTGCGGCTCACCTGCACCACGATGGGCCAAAACACACCGCTCCGTCAACACGCAGTGCCGACTCAGCAGCAGCCATGAGACACACTGCACGCCCTGTGCCTTGCAGCCTGCTGCCAGCGAGCAGGTCGCACGCTGGGCTGCGATACAGCGGTCCGCTGCAGCGCCCTCTTCTCACATCGTCGTCGCCGCGCGCCAGCTGCTCCTGCTTGCGCCGCGACACGCCCACGAAGCGCTTCTGGCTATCATCGCCCAGGATCTCGGCGACGGGCTTGGAGGGCGGCGCGGGCCCACCCCGGGCAGGAGCCTGCTCCGGCGCGCCCCCGCCGCTGCCGCCTGCGGCGCCCGCGCCGCCCCCGGAGCCCTCCATGCCGCTGGCGCCTCCGCCGGCCAAGTTGGCGCGGCGCGGTCGAGGAGGCGGTGCGGGGGCCTCGTCGTCCGCCCCCTCGATTGTTGTGGGGCTGCCGCCTGAGGGCCCCTCGCCGAAGCCCATGGTCGCGCGGGGCGGGGGCGGGGTGGGCGAGCTCGTGCCAAAGCCCCCGTCTAGGTTGAAGCCCCCCTGCAGGAGGCGTAGATAGGGGATGGCAGTGCATTAGCTGCATGAGCGAGGCAGGCGCGAGGCAGACCAATGCTCTCGTACCTGTTGGGGCGCAGGTGGTGCTGCCGAGTCATCGCCCCAGGTGTTGGCTGCCGCCCGTCCCGCTCGCCGTCCGGCTTTCGGCGCGGCCTGCAGGCAGGAGGAGTCAGCTGCGACACTGGCACTTCGCGACCGCGGATGCTCCTCACCCGAGGAGCGTCGTCGTCCATAGCCGCGCACTTGTTACCACCAAATCAACAGCTGGCTCTACGTGGTGCGTGTTGCGCTTTGAGTCAAAGAATCCTCTAAGCAACGAATGTCTGTAGAAGACAGGTTCTTGGGGCTTTTACGTTGTTGCAAGATGTGTACAAGTGCCGCGACGGACGCTGCAGTTGATGACGAAATGGGCTCGTTTGGGGCTTGGCAGCTGAGCAGCCGAATGATCAGGGCTCCTGCCGGGCCGCTTTCAGCCTGGCGGCGAAGTTGCAGCATTGCAACGCATTAGACAGCGTTGATAGGCAGGTGGGGGCAGGGGCCGTCAAGATTGGATGCGACTTGCGAGGGGGAAACTAGCTGGGGTGTGCGTGTATGTTGCCTTGCCGAAGGACAGCCTGCTCTGCCCCACATACCATATATCCTGTATCTACAATGCGCAGTCCCTATATATGTCGTAGCGCACTGACGTGCAGGACCCCACACTGGGCAGCCCAACCTCTTGCTCGGCATCGGCGGGCGTGGGATGCCGACGTAAAACAGACGAAGTCAAGAATCTGTACCTGCAATCCTGCGAACCCGACATGTCGCCCATAACGAGGAGGCTAGCACCTGTCGCCGAGTCCGCCACGGTATAGTCGAGCAGTCGAGGCCGCCTGGGGCGGGACCCGACGATAGCGAGGTCACACAACCGCTGCCCTGCACCCCGCTGCACATAGCTGCTTCACGGAAGTTGGTGCTTTGACCAGGAGCCTCCGGCTCTGGCTCTGGCTGTTGGCCGCAGCCCTTACACGCGCGCGACCCAATCTGGCGCTGCTAGGCCGCACATCACGACTGAACCCTACCTGTAACGATGCGAGTCCATTGAGTCGGCCACCGGCGAGGCGGCAGCTGCCAGGCCAGCGCTGGGCAGCCCAGGGGTCCACCCCTGGGCCAGCTGGTACCCGCGGCTCGGCAGCAGCGGCTAGGGCTGGCCACCGACACGTACTCGTATGGGCTGCTGCGCGACGGCGGCTGCGCACGGCTCGACACGGCTTCCTTGCGCGGTTGCGGACTGAGGCCCCCCTGGGCCCCCTCCTGCTCCGCTCGGCAGCGGGCGCCGCGTCACAGCGCGCTGCCCTCCCTCCACATGGGGCCGCGATGTTGTCCGACGTCGCCGTACATGCTGCCAGGTGGGTCCTGCGTGTGCCCGGTCGCTGTGGCGCTACGCTGCTGCCCCTCCCCGTTGGCCGCCCGCGTGGGATCCGGTCCTTGCCCGGACGCTGTGCTCACTCCCGCATGCATGCGTTCGGGACTTCGGGTCCTGGTAAGTGGCAACCCTCACCCGACGCCTGGCATTCCGCTCTCGCGCAAGCCGATGGTATATCTGCGGGGCGGGGGGGGCCGCGCACCAGATAGCCGTAGTTGGCATGTGCTGCTCGATGCTTCCATACCCTAATGCATGTTGACACTGCCGGTGTGCAAGCAGGCAGCGCCTAGGGCCGACGGACAGGGTCGGCGTGAAGGACGGCCCGCCGCTGGCCGCCGCCTTGTGGCTGCTGCTGGGTCTTGACTGCCCACGACTGCCCGGTGGATGGGTACATGGGTCCCGTGGTGGTGGAAGCGGCCGATGTGCGGACGAGCGTGGGCGACCTGCTGGCGCGCTGGCGGCCGTGGGCCGGGCAGCGCCCGGGGGGCACAGGCCGCTGCTGCTATGCTGCCATGGAGATGGGCCTAGCTGCC
Source organism: Chlamydomonas sphaeroides (assembly GCA_001662425.1). NCBI lineage: Eukaryota > Viridiplantae > Chlorophyta > Chlorophyceae > Chlamydomonadales > Chlamydomonadaceae > Chlamydomonas > Chlamydomonas sphaeroides. The sequence continues at coordinate 6,478 of BDDC01001062.1, read as the reverse complement.
AACCTTTTGCAACATCACGCTGGGGCATTTTTATGCAATAATAAGACTGAATGAGGATATACCTGACTCTCCGGCTAGAGGGGCACATCCCGTAGTGGCAACCGCGATAGCTTTGCAGCAGTTGCAGCATTGTGCTGAGGCAAAGTGAGGTCGCGGCGTGCGGGCCCCGGGCCGTGCGCTAGCGAGCTGGCCAGGAGCGGCATGTGTTGCCAGCGCGCGCGCTGCACTGTTTCAGGCTCCTCGCAGTCTGCGGGCCCCCCATGACACAGACGCAACGAGTACAAGTGCTGCGGCGCCGTCGGACCAGGCCACAGGGCGTGCAAAGGCTCGCAGCACTCTTGGTGCTGGATGGCGGGCGGGGCTTCCATGCCCTTCCATACCTACGACGGGAAGTTGGCCGGGATGGACAGGCCACCGACCCGGCCCTTGATGAGCACCCGAGCTGCTGAAGACCGCGCTGTTGGTTCCCATCGCTGTTTCGAGCAGTACTTGGAGTCCATGGGTTTCGGGTTTCCTTGGCATGCCATGCTGCTGACGTTGCGTTTACGAAGCTATGGTAGTAAGGCCCGGGTTCTCTTCTTATGTTTTGATGTCTCCAATAGCCTTCAGCAGGGCGTTTGGCTCAGAACGGTGGGGTCACGTAAGGCTTGCTGTAACGGCTGCACTTTGTCCAAACGCCGCAGATGTCAACATTTTATGTCGCTTCAGGGCCCAAATCAAAGGCCCTGATCGTGTGCATGCTCGGCACACCGGGTGGCAGGTACAGCGGAGTCTCCTGGAGTACCGGCTGTCCCGATGCCGACACCAATGCCGCATAAAACGCTCCAGCTCGCGCTTCAAAGAGTATCAACCATCGCCAAACGCCAACCCTACTCTGACCTCTTGCCCAAAGAGCTACGCCGCCCAACGCTCGCTTCGCGTGTACCCGTGCGTGTACCAAAGCCAACATGCCTCTGCCGTTCAAGCTACCGCTGGACGTGAGTACTATTATACATGCGCAGCAGCGCATTCATGATGCCAAGCACAACCGTCGGCTGTCAGCGACTGCGCTTCGTTGTTGCCGACTGCAACCCTTGCCTGCCGGCCCCGCCCGTCGCACCACAGGCCTACGTCCTGGCAATCCCCCTGGCCTACGCGAGCGTCGCTTTCATCGGCCTGTGCGTTCGCGTGCCCTGGGTTGATCCCGAGTAAGTTCGTTGGCGTGCTCTTTCGGCGCCGTGCGGTGCGCAGCCCCGCCGCTCGCACAGGAAGCCTGCCCCGGTCCCGGTCCCACCCCTGTTGGGACTTGACTCTCGCCGCCATGCGACGCCTCCCCGCTCCGCTGACCTTGGCCCCTTACTTGCCGCACACAGGACCAGCAACGCCAAGTTCTATGACGACGAGGGCAAGAGCTCCCAGGTGGCGCAGCGCTACGACAACCAGTTCAAGCAGTTTTTCGACGCGGTGAGGCCGCCTTGCCTCGCCGCCACCTGCCCCCGCCTGCGTACTCCGGCATGCCGTCACGCGGTGTCCGCGCGCGTGCCATACCGCGCCGCGATGCCGCCACCTGCCCCCGTCACCGCTGAGCCCTGACCTCCGCGGCGGCACACGGTGCCGCGCACACGTGAAGGGCGCGGCCCGCCTGTGACCTGAGCCAGCGAAGCACGCCGAAGCGCGCCCTTCGCGAACATCGGGGCCCCCCGCCCCCGTGCTGCACGCCCTGCGCGCGCGCTCCACCCCTAGCTAGCCCCAGCCCAAGCACGGCAGCCGCACCGTGCCCGCGCCCCTGCGTTCCGCCCCGCGGCTCGCACGCGGCCTGCAGGCCCTCGAGACGCCAGCGCAGCAACGAACGTCGCCTCTGCCTGGGTCCCTGTGCTGCCCGACCTCGGCTGCGAGCTGCCGCATCAGCCCACCTGCCTTCGCCCTGACGTCCTGACGTCACCCCAAACCCACTCATTGGCGCTCCTTCCCACTCCCTCCCGCAGCGCATTCGCAACCACAAGGTTGGCGTGTTCCAGAACTGGATGCCCGGCTCGCCGCAGTGAAGGACGCCAGGCCGGACTGGCAGCCAAGCGCTGAAAGGACCAGTTGGCGGTTATGTTCACTTACTGGCTGTACGACACAGACACATGACTCGGGTTCTGTTCTACTTAACGCTGGGATACATGACACACGACGCACGACCACGACCACGCACGACCACGACCACGCACGACCACGACCACGCACGACCACGACCACGCACGACCACACGACACACGACACATGACCCATTACATTTGACCCATGACACCGACCGGGGGCGGTGGCGGCGGTGGTGGGACCGCGTACCGCACGTGCATCTTGCGAGGTCCAGTCCTCCTGGTGACGACTGTGTGCATAGGGCATGGGTGGCCGCGCCGCCAAGCTGCCGGTGTTCGGGCCCGGCTGCGCGGCCCTCAGCCATGACTGGGCTTAGCAACATGGCAGGATCAGATGACATGGAAGGATGGCGTCTTGCTCCCCGGATAGGGGTTAGTTTGTGATTTCCTTTGGACTGGGCGCGGGCGCGGGCACATGGTGTGCGGCGGCGTGCATAGGATCTGGATTTGAATCCTCGTGAGGGAGCCCTATTTTGATTGTTGCATTGCTGGAAGATGGAAGCAGGGCTGGAAGCGAGCTTCAAGGCCTGAAGTACACTCACGGGGTCTTGTACAACATATCATGATGTGTGTTGGCGGCGTCAGCTTGGCGGTTGGGGTTGGGTCCCATGTCGGTAAACGTGGCGTCACGCTGCCAGATTCGGCATGAACCGCTCCCGTTCCAGGACGCACGGGCGAAGGCCTTGTAATTGCGGTCTTGATGCGACTTCCGTGTGTGGCCTGGCGTGCCTGCCTGGCATGGAAGATACACCCATGCGAATGCATGTCCGGTTTCGGCGTGACTCCTGGCTCCTACGCTGTACCCTGTGCTGCGGCATGGTCCGGGGAAAGGCTGATCGCACCGCGCCACAATTTCACCCGCAACCATGGAGCTCAGGAGTTTACAACCCCCGCGGCCGTACACCCCTGCCCCTGCTTGCCGGAGTCCGTGACACGGAGAGCGGTACTCCGGATTGGCGCATGGCCAACCAGGCCACGCACTCGGCAAGGTGCACGCCCGCAGCAGCGCAGCAAAGCACAGCCGAGCATCGAGCGCGCGGCCCCCGGCAAGGCACGGCCGCGCCTCCACGCCCCGGCGCTTGCCTACCGGCCACCCACCGCCATCCGAACCGCCACCCGGCGAGCGCCGCCGTGCCCATGCTTTCGCGGGGGCTGGGAAGGCAGGGAAGGGCCCCTGGCAGGTGTGACCCTTGGACCCTGGGATGTCCACGGCGCAATCAGCCACACTCGATCCGCTGGCTCCCGCAGCTGAACGGAACTATAACTAAGTCAACAGCTTCTCGGCACAGCCGCCCACGGAGCCTATCGCTTGTTACTTGACCACCGCTCCCCAAAAACTCGCTTGTCGTCTAAAAGCGTGTCGTCTACGTCGTCGCCGTCCGCCCAGCGTTAACACATGGCCGCGCGCTACGATTCTTGGGATCTGGCGAAGCGTGGCAAACCCTAGCGCCTGGCCCCAACCAGCGGGCCGCACTATCCATACGAAGAGAGCCTCAAAGTTCCCGGCTCGGGCAGCTTCGGGGCATATGCATGCCCGATTTCCAGCAGGACATCCACATCGAAGGGCGGATCAGGAACCAGCCTAGAAGCGAGGAGTCCAACAGGGGTTTTACCTTCGAGCTCGAGTTAAGGGAAGTCCGGTGAACGGCATACCTCATGGGAATGGGTGAAGGGGCGTACCCGCACCCCGTCCTCTATCTGGGGTTGCTGGGCGCCCACCACCCTACTGGCGCCATACGGCCGGAAACTCGCCTGGGACCATCCTCGGCCACAGGCAACGTTGCGCGCAGAAAGGGCCCAATCTTGAGTTGCTTGCACATGCAAGCAGCGCTGGCACTGGGCACACACAAGCCGGGGATGGATGCGTGGCATGCAAGGGGAGCAGGAGTACGACGTTCTAATCGTGCCATTACAGAGGCCCGGCCATTGTCGGGCAGGGCGCAGAGGACACTGCGCGTTATTGCGTACAGCACACATGTACTGCAAATTGCCATGGCGCATGGCCACTCCTGCGTCACATCTTGTCATGGTCTTCTGTCCAAAGCCAGCGCGCGTCAAATCATGCCATGGCCTTCCGTCAGAAGCCAGCGCGCGTCACAAGAATAGTCATAGCTAGGATCTAGGCCCTGGGTGATGAAGGCTCAAGACCCGTCAAGTCCAAGTGTCAAAACTATTATTATGATGAATCCTCGCCCTTGCCCTAATTCACGCCTGCCACGCCCCCCCCTCCCACAAGCGCAGTTGGGCCAATAGGGTCCTACGACTGTCGTCACCGAGAGCGATGAATACTTCCGGGACAAGGCCCAGCCTCGACTGGATACACACGGCTGGGCTCGTATCCGACGGACGCAAGCACATGTCATGACGCATGCCGCTGCTTATGTCCGCCGCTGAGCCGCTCAGCCAAATAGCCGCACATAGCTTTACTGCGGCGAGCCGGCCATCCAGTTCTGGAACACGCCGACCTTGTGGTCCCGGATGCGCTGCAGGAGGGAGTGGGAAGGAGGGGCAATGGGTTAGACAGCGTGGCCTTAGACTGGGGAGCTGGGGTTCTGGAACGCGCCCGACCCACATGACCCATCGCCGCGGCAAGTACTTCCTCATATGGCCCGACCACAGGCCCCGGTACAATACCCGGCCAGGCAAGCCCCATCCCAGGCTCACCGCCGTGAAGAACTGCTTGAACTGGTTGTCGTACTTCTGGGCGGCCTGGGAGCTCTTGCCCTCGTCGTCGTAGAAGTTGGCCTTGCTGCTCCTGTGGATGGCCAAGGGAGCATAATGGAGAGCAGCGCGTCAGGGAGAAGAAGGCGAGGGGATTCAAGCAGCGGCATGGGACAGGAAAAGGCGGGTGCGGTGGGGTGGGAGGGGGTAACGAAGCACGCGTTGATGCGTACTAGCCAGCCCAGCTTACTCGGGGTCAACCGCCGGCACGCGGTAGAGCAGCGTGCAGAAGGCGGCGCTGGCGTAGGCGATGGGAATGGCCAGGACGTAGGCCTGCGTGCGGAGGAGGGAGAGGTGTCTCGAAAGTAAGCGTAAGAATCGCAGCAGCCGGAATCCGCACGGCGGACAGTGGCAAGCCGACACGAGCAGAGACATGTCGCAGATACACATATGGTTGAGAGACTTACGTCCAGCGGCAGCTTGAACGGCGCCATGACTTCGGGCTTTACGCGAAAACGAAACGAAGCTGTGGAGTCGCGGAAGCTGCAGTAGAAGCGCGGAGGTATCCTGGGTCACAAGAGGACTCTTTGTTTGTAATAGCTGGAGTATGGCGTCCACAGCATGCGGGGCCCCCTTATTTGGGGCTGGAATCGGCATGGGACTGTCCGGTACCGCCAGGACCGCGGCCACGTATGGTCCCCATCGCGCTACGCGCGCTTGCCCACCGTTGTACTCTCGTTATCAACAGCTACTGATCGAGCCATGTCGCGTCGATGCCCGCGATAGAAGCAGGTTTATGCAGGCGTTACATACGAGAACTACTGTCGAGCCTGGCGCGCTGCACGATAATATGAGCCCCGCACATAAGAGCGGACACTAATTGGGCCAGCAGGCCTGGATTGGGCCGTGTCGACACACCGTCGTGAAGGGCGCGCATGCCGACATGCCGAGCCCCAGCCTTCGCAACTAGCGTCGACCGGATGCAAGGGTATTTCAGATAAAGCTTGCCTGGCGCATAGCACGGGGACGGGCGATATCGATGTTGAGAGTCGTGGGACGTGTCTTGCACGTCGGCACGCTCACGGGCACGCTTCGGTGCTGTGGGAGCCGGGTACAGCGGGTAAGCGGCGAAGCCACCTTCATGAGCGTCTTCAGCTCTTTGAGCCCCAGATCCAGAGGCTTGTTATGTGCAGCGGTTGACGGGATGGGTTCCTTTTACATAAATTTTGATTTAGCGTTGAGGCAGACAAGAGCGCACAAGAGTTTGGCACGGAGGTCCCCCACGTGACCACTGACGCCCTAATCGAGAGCTCGCGGGATGTAGGTTTGCTGCCGCGAACCAGTGCGTACAATGACCTCACGGGTGCGCCCCAGCGCCAGTGACCCCCACACGCTCTAACCGCTGACGGTAAGCCACGGACCAAAAGTATTGCTCACGGTGAGGTTTGAACTCACGCAGCTTGCGCTATGGGAACGCTCGGATTTGAACTTGAGACCCACCCCTTGGACCACTCGGGCACGTGAGCGGCAGCATTATCCGCCAAGTTCGAAAATCTGGATGCAAAATAATATCTCCTTTTGCAATAAGGACAACATAATAGGAAAACTTGTCTTGTTCTTTTCGTTTTTCGCTTTCGAACTTTCCAGCTTTCGTGCTTTCGCTCCGCTGCCGCCCTGTGCGGTTTGCTTTGGCATCG
>BDDC01001061.1:9596-34530 GCA_001662425.1 Chlamydomonas sphaeroides | reverse complement strand
AGGGGGCAGGGGGCAGGGGGGAGAAGGGCGATGGGGGAGGGGCGAGGGGTGGCCGGGGCGGGGCGGGGCCCACTTCGCCGCCTGCGGCGGTGGGGCAGAAAGGGGAGCGGGCGGGAGGGGAGGGAGGGGATTGGCAAGACAATGTGTTGCCGGGGAGGGGGGGAAGATACAAGCCACCACCGGTCAACAACCACGGCGCCACGTCGTCAACCCGTCTCCCAAACATACGCCTCGTGCCAGCACTCGTGCATGCGGGAGGCGGGTGGAGGGCGTGGCGCCGTACCGCAGTGGCACAGTGCTGTGCTGTACTTCAATTGCTGTGATGTACGACAAGTGCTGTGATGTACTACATGTGCGGTGATGTACTACACGTGCGGTGATGTACTACAAGTGCTGTGGTGTACTACAAGTGCTGTGATGTACGCCCTGCCTGCGCCCCACGAGCTCCGTACCGTGCCGCGTGGAGGTACCTCGGCCCCACGGATAGGCCTGCACCCCACGAGCTCTCAGGCCGCAGCAACACACGCCTTGGCGCGGCACGGCACGGCGTGTGTTGCGGAGCGCAGTGCGCCTTGGGATACCGCGGCTCACTCACCCCCACGATGTCGTTGCTGGTGTTGACCATGAAGGGCAGGTAGTGCTCGTACGGCCGGATGGCGCCGTAGTACCAGCCGTACCTCGTGCTGGCGGCCTGCGTGTACGGCAGCACGGCACGGGGGGCCGCACGTACGGCAAACCGGGCGCAGGCGTGGTGCTGACAGTGGGGTATTGCATGGCCGGGTGTCCGCGTGGGGCTGGCAGCTAGCGTGTGTGTGTGTGTGTGTGTGATGTGTGTGCATGTGTGTGTGTGTGCGTGTGCGTGTGCCCGGGGTGCCACCGGGCGCACGCAAGAGGTGCCACGGGCCGTGTGATACATGAAGGCATGCTGCACAGTGCCACGGCGTCATCGCGGACGGGCACAACGCTGCCGTTGGAAGGGCCCGGGGCGGAGACCAGGCCTTGCAGCCGTACGTAGCGGTGCCGTACAGTGCCGTACCTTGAGTACGGTGCTGCCGAGCAAGAGGTACTTGTCAAACTTGGATGAGATGGACCAGCCTGCAGGGTCTCGGACGGGGGAGGGCCGCAGGCGTTGGGTTGGGGTAAGCGGGGGTTGCGGGTAGATGCGAGCTTTAATGGAGCCCTTGCTGCAGTGGCCTGCTGCATAACGACTTGTTCAAATGCCGACTGTTTTGTCTGCGAGTCGCACCATCCGTTGACACGATGTACTTGTGGCTGTTCTGGTGCGCCAGCGGCATGGGCTTGGCTGCCGGGGAGCAGGCACGGGACAGGGACGGGGACAGGGACGGGGGAGGCATGTGCGGTGTAGGGGTAGCGAGCGCCCGCTAGGAAAAGACGGGCCGGGGGGCGAGGCAAGACGAAGCTGATCCGGAGCCCGCCCATCTGCGCCCAGGTCGTCGGCGTCCACTAAGTAGCCTCGGCTCCATGTCGTTCATATATACATAATATATACTGCATATATATGGTTGTTATAAATGTATATACACGTCTTGGCTATTAGCTATAATAGCACATCCGCATCCCGCCCACCTGCGCCCAGGTCGTACGCGTCCAGCAGGTCGGGGTGCGCGGCCGATATGTTGTTCAGGTGCGTGCGGGGGCACTTCATGACCTGGGGCCCCGGGAGAGGGCGGGGGAGGCGCACCGGCTGGGAACAGCGGGCGGGCATGTCCTGTCGCATGCGCGCTTTGACGTGGGGACTGGGGAGGGGTGCACGGGCACACACAGTCGGCATGTGCGCGGGCCCATGGAGCGGCCGGGGCAATGACCGGGGCGTGCCGCCGCGGAGGGGCCGATGCCTCTGCCTTAACGTTCCGCTCCGCTTTGCGTGCTGCTGCCGCGATGCGGCTAGGAGCGAGCGCATCACGTCGGGGCGGCTCCCCTCCCCGCTGGGCGGCGTCGCACGCGTTTGGCGGCTATGGGCCGCGGGGGTACAGCGGGGTGTCCTACCAGACCGCGGGCCGTGTTTGTGAGGTGGGGCCGGGCGTGGTGGTCGTGGCAACCGGCTCACCTCACCATCGGCGGTGTTCATCCAGGAGATGTAGTGCGTGCAGAAGCCGTTCCAGCGGCCGAACGCAATCTTGGGGCGGGGTTGCGGGGGGTGGGGTACAAATGGGTCGAGTTTTGGGGGGGGGAGCAGGTGACGGTGTGGAGAGGAGGGGGGGCGAGGGGGCATGTGCGCGGTTGCGTGTGTGCGCGTGAGGGGGCGAGTGGAGGCACACGAGGCCTCGGTGCGGTGCTTGGGTTCCGACATGCCACCACCCCAATCCCGCAACCCTCCATCTCCCCTGCGCCTCCCCACCCATCTCCCACTCACCCCTTCCTCCCCACTCTCCCATTCCCATTCTCCCCTCTCCCTCGCCCTCCACCGCACCTCCTTGCGCTTCTCCCAGGGGATCTCGGCCAGCGTCGCCACCTGTGACGCAATGGCGTCCCAGCTGTCGGCAGGGCACCTGGGGCAGTGCAGGGGGCAGAGGGGGGCGGCGGCGGAGGGGAAAGGCGTGTGCTGGGTACGTGTGCGTGTGCAGGGAGGCTCCGCGCGTGTCGTAGCGTCCCAGCTGCCGGAGGGACGCCTGGGCAGCGGCGGCGCAGGGTGGGATGTGTGGGGAGGGGCGCGTGCGGGTTTTGGATTGGCGTGCTTGACTCGGCATCTTGACTGAGCCCGGTCCGGTCTGCGGCAGCGCCCCGGCCTCCGCCTGGTTCTGGGCTGGGCTGGACGGCTCGCTAGCTTTGCCAGCAGCAAGGCCCCGACAGTGCCGCAGCCGCGGCCCTACGCACGAGGCCGCACCGGAAGGCGCCGCTGTAGGGCACCACGAGAGCCGCGTTGTCGTCCCACTTGCTCCACGACACCACCGCGGGCATCTGGCCCTGAGGGGCGGTGCGGGGAGGTGCAAGGGGGAGGGGGAGAGGGGTTGGCGGTGCGCGCGTGTGGTTTTAATATGGATGGCGGTCGTGCCGAGGGGCCGCGCCGCAGCGGCGCTCAGCTCTGTCCCGCGCTGGTGGGAGCTGGTGTGCTCGCATGGGGTGCTGTGGTGCTGCCGCGGCGGGCGGGCGCATGGCAGGGGGGCAGGCAGCGGGCGTGCCCCGTGGGTGGCGAGCAGGGGCACCAAGGGCGTCACGAACTATTGTGCGACTACTGTTGAGCGCCGGTGCGCGCCCCGGGCCCGGGCCCGGCTAGATGGGCGATGGGAGCAAGCGGCCGGGGAGCCTGGGGTGGGGGGGGGGTTCGCTCACGGCACCGTCGCCGCATCTGTCACGGGGGCCGCGCGAAAGTGGGGCGCACGCTGTACGTTACGGCATGCCGTACACACCTCCAGGTACGGCCAGTCGGACTTGCCGTCCGTGACAACGGTGTGGGCGGGCGCGTTGTCGCCTGGGGGGTGGCGGGGATGGTGGCCAGCGGGGCAGCGCCGCTGGGAGTAGAGGTTGCGAGCGAGGGGAGGGCGCCGGCGCTGCCGCCCCCGTTGCTGCCGGGGCGCCGCCCGCAGCTGCCCATGCCCCCACCGTGCCACCAGGCGGCCTCCACAGCGAGGATGCGCTTCTGAATATGTCTACATAATAGTATGTAGCCCTATTGCGCATGTAACCATATCAACATGGGAGGTCTGCCCAGCCCCACCCACCGTGCCACCAGGTGAACTCCACATCCGGCAGCCGGTAGACCTGGGGGGCGGGTCGGGGGCGGGAGGGGGAGGAGCAGGGGGACGGGGAGGAGGAGAAGGGCACGCGGCGTGTACTCAACTTGATAGGGGCCGTGTGTGCCTTACCGCCGCCCACCCAGCAGGCCTCTGGTAGCCGGCGGGCCGCCGGCACTACCACGCCCGCGCGAGCCCACGCGCGGAGAGTGGCCCTGCCGCTGCTGGCCCCGCGCGGAGCCTGCTACGGCGAGCTCCGCCCGAGCCGCGCCGCGCCGCGTGCACTGAGCAGTGCATAGGTATCACACATCGCTGGTACATACGGTATGTGGTGGTAGCGTCGTTACGTTAGTTGTGTGTTCGTAATAATCAACATAGCCCGACACACGACGCCAGTTGTGTGTGTGAGTGCCGTGCGGCCGCACCTGGCTGGCTTCGTACAGCTCCACAAGAAAGCCGATGTGCTCAAAGGGCCCCAGGTACTGGCTCGCGAGCAGGGAGGTGAGGTGCACGGTGCCGTTGGAGATGAGGATGCGCTGCAGGGGTGGGTGGGTGGGTGGCGGAAGGCAGGCGGGAGGAGGGGTGTGACCGGGGACGCAGCAGCGCCGCCGGTGGTGTTGGTGCGTGTGTGGGAGCTTTGCGCATCTTGGCGGTAGCAAGCCGCTCGCCCTCAAACCAGCCGCCCAGCCCACCTGCGCCTTGTTGCAGTTCTCGCCCTTCTTGGTCGCCTGCCAGGCAAAAGGCAACAGGAGGGGGCGCTGCGTTGGTGCGTGATGGTGATGGGAGGCGGAAAGGAGGCGGAAGGGCAACTGGGGGGGCGGCGTCGTGGGGCGCGGCATCGTGGGGTGCGGCGGCACGGCCGGGTGAGGTGCGTGGGGAGGCCGCAAGCGCGACGGCGGCGCACAGCTCAGGCCACAGCCTCCGGACCGCGCATCTGCCACGGTCCCCAGCCCCCGGCCCTCGGCCTCGGGCCCCCGGTCCCCGGTCCCCGACCTCCGGCGGTAGGCCGGAGCCAGCGCTAGCGCTGGAGCTCTGCGGCTCAGCTGGACCTCCGTACGGAGCGTCACGTACGGTACGGCAAAGCGCACGCGAGCCCCTAGCATGGACCCTGGCGGCAAGGCCTGCGGGTGGGGCCTCGCCCACAGCCCGCCGGGGCCCGTCGCCACATGCGCCGACGCCGCCGCGCCACCAGCTGAGAGGCGTGCGGGCGGCCGGCGGTGTGTGGGCGTGTCGAGGCCTTTGCACGCGCCGATGAGGCCATGCGAGCAGCAAGTGTCCGCTGCCGCAGTACGACAGGTACGGCAGGTACGGAGCGCGGCACAGGCGGGACGACGCCTAGCGGCTTGCACAACCGTGGGCGCGGGGCGCGGCCGGGTGGCGGTAGGGCGGGGTGATGAGGGGCGCGAGGGTGCTGTGGCCAGCCGGTACAGGGCGGGACCCGGCTGGGCCTTGGCTCGTTGCGGCCGAAGGCGCGGCAGTGCAGGTTAGGGATGGTGATGGGCCCGAGGGGCTGTGGCCGGCCGGTACAGGGCAAGACTCGGCCAGGGCACGGCTCGTCACGGCCTGCGGCACGGCCCGCACACAGCCTCCGGGGCCCCGTTGCCTCGCATGCATAATACCTGGCAACTATGCCGCATGGCCCTGACACATGGGGCTCCGGTGTGCACCGGCATGAGCGGGTCCCCACGGGGGCTGCGCTGCGCCACCCGGCGAGGGGAGCGAGGTGCACGGGCACACCTTCCAATGCTCTATGTCGCAGTACTGGCACACGGACAGCTGGACCTCCTCGCTGATGCCGGCCTCTCCCCAGAAGGCCACATCCTTGTGGATGCTGCGGGGCGAAGGGCAGGCGGAGGGTTTGGGATAGGCGCCACATGGTTCGTGGCAGGCAGGGAGTGCCCCCGACGACGCGTCTCGATGAGGTTAGCTCGTTGCTTAGGACAGCGCGCACCGGGCCTCAATTTCGGGATGCAGTTCGCATTGGTCGCGCCTCGGAGGCCTCCATTGCGCATCAGTGGCCGCTGTGGCAGACTTCGTAAAAAGCAGCAAAGCCGGTGATGTGATGGTGATCAGCAGCAAATACGGTCGCATGGCAGCATGCTGTGGTGCGAAGCAGCGTTGATAGGTAGGATAGTTACCTATGCTAGTTCATGAGCGTTGGCTCACGTAGCTGTTGCACGTCCCGCGTAAAACCCAGCACGCGAATCCCCGTGGCGCCCCGCGGGCAACCCTGGACTCCATCGTCAAGGTGCGCCCAGCAACCCACCGCTTCGCCATCCACCCCATGGGGCTACTTTTGCGACCGTGAGCTGCCACAGAGTCGCCGATCAGGAACTGCCCCACACGGTTGCTGGTGTTGGGCCCCAACCCTGCGTGTGACCCAGCGTCAAGCAGCGACTACGCAGGAGATATCGATGAATTCACGTTTTCGCAGGTTACAGATACTCCTTTTTGTGACTTCGTTCTAGTTTATCATAAGTTTGTGCGTCGCGTCCAGAACGCATCAGGGCGGGCTGCTGGCCCTGTTCCTTAAGCCCATGACGCCGCCCACTGCGGCTTCCTCTTGCAGTGTTGGCTCGGCCGCTTAGGGGAAGGAGCCGTTCGACTCGGCTACCAAGGTAGCACACGTACGAATTAAGGGAACAGTTGGTGGAAATGCGGCCAAGCAGTTGAGCCAACCTCGGACAACCTCGCGAACCTCGTCACCCCATGCGGGCTATAAGAAGTGCCTGCGCACCCATATCGTCCTCTTACACTGCACTCAGCACCCAGCGCACGACGGCTTTCCAGGTCCCCCGCCGGTGGGTGGCTCGAACGCTCTAGACATGCGCGTAATATGCGGTTGCGGTAACATGCGCTTGCTGCCGCCCGCTTGTTTTTCGCAGGCCCCGGTGGCTCGCCAACTTCTTCGGCGATGCCAGGTGCGCTCGTGACGATCGTGTTGGCCCAGCGAGCGTCCGCCCGACAGCGCGGCTGGGAGCCTGGGACCTGACTGGGGCTGTGACGCGCCCGCCGGCCTACCGCCTCGGCCAGCCGCTGCGCGCCCTCTTCTGGCGCCGCCTCGACCTGCTCAACCACGGCGCCTGCCCCGCCTGCCCCGCCCCCTTGCCCTCAGGAGTGGATGGCGCTGAAGGGTTGACCCGGCCCGACCTCGCCACCAGGGGAGACCTCTGTCACGATGGCTTGGTAGCGGTTGTCGGAGAGAGCGGTGCCTGGCCGCTTTCGTACGTTCAAGTGTCCCAACACTGCGGAACGCACGTAGCGTAGCTGGCACAGGCGTGCAGCTGTTGGGCAGAGTGCAGTCCTGCCGTTTCAGGCAGCCGCCAGGTTCGGCCCGTGGGGTGAGGGCACGGAGGTCGGTGTGCCTGAGACCCCTAAAATAGTCCCAGCTAAAACCGCATAATGACCGACTATTTGCGTCTGGTCAGGGTGGCCTCTGTATGGGGCGAGCCATGCACCCATGCGCAGCTGGGACAGGTTTGAAGCCGACGGGTGCACACAGGCCCTCATCAGGCCCTCATCCGCGCCTGGGTTGCGTGGCACCGTGCTTTCGTTCGTCTGAAACCTGCGGGTAATCTACTTCCTAGGCCCAACCCGCAACTACTCGCATGGCGGCTGTGCGGCATTATGTAACGAACGCATGGCCTGCTGGGACAGCAGAGCTTACAGCGCGAAGAGGTATTCTACTGCGACTGCCCGTACATACCCAGGTACCGCACAACTTGATTATGACTGTCCCTCTCGCAACGAAGACAGCGTACCCTCTGCTCGTGCAAGCAAACGCAGCTCTTGCCGGCGTCAACGCCGTCGCTCACGCCACGTGGTACCGCGCTCTCGCCCATCCCTCCACGCGCTCAGCCCACGTACGGCGTGGCGGGTGCGCGGCCCTGCTGGGGCCCAGCGGCCGCGCCTCTCTTGCCCAGCCTGACTCAGCGCGCAGCGCCCAGCCTCCTACGGCTCCCTGCTGCTGCAGCCGAAACGAGCGAGCGCCGTCGCCGCAGCCCCGGCCCAGGCGACGCACCAGCACCGGGGCCCGTCGCTGCCACTCAGGGGAGGAACTCTCCCCTGCTGCCACTCCAACCTGCTGATGGCGAGCCTCCAGCGCCTGCCGCAGCCGCGACACCTGCACCGCTAGCAGCGACAGCTCCTTCTCTATGTGCGCCAGCTGCGAGACCTCATCAGAGAATGCCCCGGGATGGCCTAGATGACCGCTGCTGTGGTCACCGAGCTGCTGGCCCACGCCGGCTGTGCTGGGAGGGCCCGCGCCGGCAGACTGTTGCTCCGCCAGCAGCCGCCTCCACCCCGCCAGGTAGTTGAGCGCAATGGTGAAGTGCTCCATGTTGAACCAGTACTTGGTGTGCACCGGGTCGTTGAGGTTGTTTGTCTGCTCTGGCACCAGCCCTGGGGAAACGAACCAACACAAGCAGGTGCTCTGCTTTCTGTAGCTAGAATCTGATGTTATTGAATGGGGTTGCAAAGAGCACCTCCGACGTTATGGGTAAGCAGGGGCTGCCGAACTTGGTGTAACGTGGGGCATGTATCGATTGATGGATGCCAAGCGTGTTTACGACCTTGACGCTCGCTTGAGCGCCCCGCTGACGCTGCACAACAACCCGAGCTGGCCGGCAGCGTCGGGATCCCCGCGCACCTCCGCCCAGCGTGGCAACATCGATGAAGGGGACAAGCATGCGCCGCGCCACAGCCAGCGCCGCGGCGTTCGTCTGGGCGACCCACATCTTGTGGGCCCAGGGCTTGCCGGCGTACGCCGTGCGCCCCGTCTTGATGTCGTAACTACTCGTACAGATGGGGCGGCGGCACAGGCGTATGCGTGGGCAACCCAGCACGCTGCGAAACAGGTCAGCCGGAGACCTTCAGACCACGGGCAAGGGTGCATGTCACGCCACGCCCCGAGACTCGGCGCCGCGGGGTCGTGTCGCTGGCCCCCTGAACGAACAAGACCACGCGCTGCAGGCCGCCGGCCAGAGCGAGCAAGGACCAGCAGCATGCGTGGGATTCATGTTCATCTGGCGCCCCCCACACCCCGTGCGCACCCACGCGGCCGTGTTGGGGCGCCCCCGAGCGCATGCCGTCGCTGACAGGTCCCGCCCGCAACTCGCCAGCCCTTCGTGAAAACCAAAGCCGCTGCCATACGGTTCGTACTGTACCTGGGGTAGTTGTCGTTTCGCATCACGATAAGGGCCTGCGTGCACATCCAGCGCCACGCACGCGGCCATTATTGGCGGGAACCAATATATATATTGTTTGCTTGACGTGTCCCGTGTCGGACGTGAATTCAACCTCGATGATATAGGCGTGCGGGTTATGCATGCAGCAAGACGGTGCCACATCATCGGATAAAGACCCTCCCCCATTCCCTCGACATTTCCTGCCGCGCGGAGTTGCTGTGTCTCTGGCGGCGGCGAGGAGTGGGCGGATGGGGTTTGGGGCAGGGCTAGCAGCAGGGCAGCAACGAACAGGCACGCGTGCCCCGTACGCCCAGACCCAAACTCAGCAGAGGCACGCAGGCACGCATGCACCTGCACGCAGGGTGGACGGGATTTGGGCTTCACACCTTCCGTCATCCCGAAACGGGGCATGTCGTCTCGTGCTTTGCTGCCGCCGAGTACGCTGAGCGAGGGCCGCCGCACATTGACTTCCACTCTGGTTCATCCAGGAGGGTTTCTCCTGGGTTCATCAGTAAAAATGGGCCACGCATTGTGGCTTGCCGCGGCCGGTACGACATCACCGCCCAGCCCCAGCTGCGAGGCCAGCCCCTCGCTGGCTCATAAGTAAAGGCCCCGACCCCGGGCACCGCTACCGGGAGGCCTCTCCTGACCACAACCAGGACAGCTCAGGGCTCGTATAGATCTTGCCTGCTGGCAAGTCACCCGGGTTGGGTGACTTCCCCTCGCCTTGCGGCCGGGAAGTCATGTGGTGGCGCCAATTAAGGACGGTAGCACCTAGCAAAACTTGGCATTTCTTTTGACTTCGCTTGCTGATGGCCGCCTTGGGTCACCCAGCACGGCTGACGTCAGTCCCAATCGCCCAACATGTCGGGTGACTTGGGCGACCTACCTGCTGGGTTCGTTACTCAGATACGAGCCATGGAACAGCTAGCTGGCCCGTGGCACGGGCCCCGTGCTAGAGCGACGGCTGGCCACGCTTCTACTGTAGAACTGGCTTCGGTCCCCGTTGCGTTGGGTTGTGCTGGGATGTCATGGCCCCGCGCCAGAAGCAGCCAACGGACCCCCCAAAACATGGTTGGCTGGATAACGCGCCGTTCCGCGCCCAGGTACGCTGCACAGCCGCACTCCTGTCTTCGGCCTTGTGGCCTGCCTGCCGTCACCTTTCATCCCAGACTACGCAGGAGATATCGATGAATTCGCGTTTACGCAGGTTACAAATATTCCTCCTTTGACTTCGTTCGAGCTTGTAATAAACTGGCTTGTACGTCATTGGAGGGTACCTGAGACAACCGGCCACGGTTGCCGCGCCTGGGCGCTGGCCTGACACACTGGCGGGCCGCTGCGTGCTGGGTGTGCCAAACATGTCACGGTCGCTGCGGCGCCGGGTCTCGGGCCCAGCCTACCAAGCCCCGCGATGCACAGGGACACATGGTGCGTGCATGCCTCCGTGGTGAAGCAAGTCTCAGGCGCCTTACTCTGACCTCCACGCTGGTTCTACGTACAGTGGATGCCTCTGTGCTACGGCAGCTACGCTGTCACACATGTGTGCGCGAAGCAGCCGCACAGCTCCTCGGCCACGACCGCTGTGGCGCACGCCAGCAGCAGCAGGTCAAGGGGACGACTCGCCAGCCTGCCTCGCTCGCTCTGATGGGCCCTCCCGCCCTCTCGGCGGTGCGCAAGGGGTGGCGCACATAGCCCCCTCGCTCCTGCCTGCACGTACGGCGGGCGTGCAAGCACACCCCAATACATAGCACTCTGCACCTGAGTGCCTTCCTGCCTTCCTGCCTGCCTGCTCCGAGACCTTCCTGCCTTCGACGGAGCTTCCTGTCAGTTCCTGCGTGTCCGATTCTGCTCCTCTCCCCGAGCAAGTTGCTCTATGGTCCGGGTGCATCGCTGGGCCCCCCTGCCTTTAAACCCCATGCCCACGCACGCCTGCCTGCTCTCCTGCCAACTGCTTTGGTTGGGTCTGCACACAGTCACCCATTCCCCAACGCACACACGCGCTGCCACATGCGCCACCGTCCCGACACACGTACGACACGGCACGCTGCCCGCTCGCCCACATACACAGCGGCGCGCACCCCCGGTACGCAGCGCGCAGCCCCTAGCTCCACCCTCTGCTTTCAACCGGCCGCAAGCGGCCCACCTCCACCACCCTGCTGTGTTGCTCTTTGCCCTCTGCTGCCAGCAGCGCGTAGCCCGCCTCCACTCCACTGCTGTTAGTTGTGCCGACCTCCGGCTTCTGTGTTAGTCTTCCCCCCACTGCTGCTGCTGCTGCTGCTGTTGCGCCGACCTGCGCCCCGCGGTTGTGTCGAAGGGCACCATGCCCATGTAGGTGGTGTTCATGTCGCCTCGCTTGCGGGCCTCGATGATGGGCACCAGCACCTGCGCAGGGCATCGCGAAACGAACGCGGCCCAGGAGGAGGCAATGCAGGCGTGCATGTCACAACGCAGGGCATCGCAACACGCGGGCTGAGGGCTAGGGCATCGAGAGGTACGAAGCGGATTCCGATGATGGGCACCAGCGCCTGGGCGGCCACGGGGCTGGCCGGAAGGAGGCAATGCATGCGTGCATGTCACGCACCGCGGCTCTGCGGGAGCAGCATATGTACCGTATCGTACGAACCGCAAGGGTCCCTGTACGGCAGGCGCCCCTACCACGCCTCGCTCATCCCCCGTCTCACTTCATGCGGCACACAGGCTTGAAACGGTCGGCTGTTTCCCGCTCCTATGGACCCCAACTCCCACCCCTCCCGCCTCGCGCCTCGTGCCTCGCGCCCTAGATAGCCACACCTCGTCAATGAACTCCTGCATCGCGTTGCGGCCGTCGCTGAAGAACAGCGCCTTCATCTCCATCAGTAGCTTGCGAAAGTACAGCATGCGCGCTCGCACGCACAGGTAGCGCAGCGCAAATTGCTGCGTGTTCCAGGCGATGCGCTTCAGCTCGGCCATGCGGTTGGCGTAGGCGGCCATAACATCCAGCACGTCGTCGGGGCCGTCCTTGAAAATGGGCAGGTAGTGCACGCCTGGCATGCGGGAAGGAAGGCAGGTAGGGACACCGGTGACAGGTGCGTCAGGCAGCTAGAGGTGGAGCGATAGATGCGGCTGGCCTGCGACAAGTGGGGGCAAACCTGGCAGCCGGCGGTCTGGGATGCGGGAGGCCTAGCTGATGCAGCGCACGACCGGCCAGCGCCCTTGAGCCTGCTGGCTTGAGCGTCTCACCTGGCTTCATGGCCCGGACAAAGTACTCTATCCACCGCGTCTCCTCCTTGAGCAGCACGCTGTCGGTGTGCATGATGCGGGACAGCCGCCCCGCGTACGTCACGCCGTCCTGCGGCAAGGGTGCAGAGGGCGCCGTGGGCCAGGGGGGGCAGGGGACATGGGAGCTAGTCCGGCAGGGGCACGGCAGCCGGGCGCGTGACGCCGTCGTGGTGCAGACCTGGCAGCTGGCAGACAAGGGCACGCCGTGCTCGCTGGCTGGAGGCCGGCCTCACGGGCGCAGCAGCGCGGCAGCAGCCGCAGTGGCTGCATGCCAGGCCCCATGCGACGTCGCCTGCCACGGCATGTCTGCCATACGGCGTCACAACGCATCGACCGGAACCCACCAGGTTCATAACGTACTTCCAGCGCGCGTGGTCCCTGAGGTGCACCTCGTCGTAGGCTATCCGCGTCCCCGTTTCCCCCTGCGCGTCACCCAGCAGGCTAGCCATGACCTGGCGCCGTGGGGGCAGGGGTTAGGAGGAGGGCAGCGGGGTAGGGCGACTCCCGAATCATCGCCAGGCACACTCGCCGGGCCAGCATCACGACCGGGACCGGCGGCAGTGGCGGGGCCGATGTCGACGTAGCTAAGGCATGCAACACAATCTGGCACCCATGCACATAGAACTGCGCTGACATGTCAAGTTCCGAGCGCAAGCCACGAGTCGGAGCTGCGTCGCGACATGGAGCAGTAGCGCTACTGCAGCGCCGCCGTGCGGCGGTGTACGGCATCAGTTGTACGGCACACACACTCCTTGCGCGCACCTTGTCGGGCTGCTGGTTGCTGAGCCGCGACAGGTGCAGGCGGCTGAAGTACTGCTCGGTGGTGATGGAGCCGTTTGGCCAGGTTTTGTCCCAGTACTTGGTGGGTTGGTGGTTGGGTGGGTGGGTGGGTCGCGGTGGAGGGGGGCGCACATGAGGTTGGCGGCAAGCACGCAAGCGGCCACGCCAGGTGCGCATAGCCAGCCCGCTATTACAACGGAGCCGCTTAGAGGCCAGTTCTCGTCCCGGTACCAGGTGCGTGGGTGCGGGCGGACGGCCGCAGGGAGTGCTGGCCGCACGGCACGTGGAGATCCGTGGATCGCGCAGATGGGTGGGCGGGTTCCCAGCGACACCGACGGCAGACACGAGCGCATCCGCAGCGCGCCCACCTTTGGGCTGCCGCCCCAGTTTGGCCGGCCGTGGAAGAAGGCCTTGTCGTGCTTGAGCTGCCAGGGGAAGTTGTAGAGCGGATGGTGCGAGCCGACCTGGCAGGACGTGCACGGCAGTGGCGGAGGGCGGAGCTTCATGTTGCCAGTCCGCATGCCGTGTCCCATCTGCCTGCCGTGGGGCCCCCGCGGCGGCCGATCCAGGTGAATGCCCCCGTCGGGCCGCGGCATGACCTCCAACCCGGCAACGAACACGTTTGATAGCAATCGCCGGAGCATAGCGTCCGTCATGCATGCGGGCAAATAACACCAACGGCACGCCACGCCACCACCACCATGAAGGGGAAGAGGAGGTCCACCATGCCCCGGTCCAGGTTCTTGGTGAGGCTGAGCCCGGGGATGGGGCACGCCTCCAGGCTGTGGCACCAGCCTTCGTCCTTGTCCGACAGGAAGAAGAACGTGTCTGGGCAGGTGCGCGGCGAGAAGTGGCGCGAAACGGCGGGCGGGTGTATGCGGCATCATAACACGACACTAACCCGTGCGGTGTTGCACATGCCAGGTGCAGTACGGCAAGTGCGATCCCGTGCCGCCTCGGTCGCAGCGACCCACCTGGGAACGTCATGTTCTTCGAGTACTCCTGGAAGTAGTACTGCGGCAGCAAGGCAGCGAGCAACCGAGGACAACCTTCGTACTACATTTGGGCCAGCCCGCGCCAACACCACGCCACTCCGACGCCATGCCACGCTGCCCTGCCTCGCCCTGCACCCCCGCCCCCGGTGTTAGCGGTAGCTTGCACGAAACCCGTAGCTACAAAGGGGCGCAGCCTCTGAGAACGTGAGGGGGAAACGTCCGTGTGGCCCAAGCCACATACACCGTGTCATACGGCACGCGAGTGCTTCTTAGCGCTCGCTCTGCCTACCTGCCTTACTCTCACGGCGTATCCATACGCCACCATACTGGACTTCTGTATGCTTGTATTGCTTTCCATCGTTGCGTTTCTAGTTCTAGGCGGGAGCGCTTACATCATGGCGTCCCTTCAGGCGAGTTCTACTAGGCGATCCGGGGTTAAGCTAGGCTTCTAGCTTACACCCGGCCCCACCCACCTGTGTGGCGGTGATCCACAGCGTCAGTCCTCCCTGGTACTGGTCGTTGGCAGTCTGCGTGTGGTTCCAGCTCTGGAGGAAGGGGTAGTACCTGGGGGCGCAGGGGGATGGCATGGGGGTTAGCGGGGGAGGAGCTCACAGCCGCATGGCGGGCACTGCCGAATCCTGGGCTGCGGCCCCCGGTCGCTGTACCCCTCACCCCACCACTGGTTGTTGTGGATAAGCACCATGCTCTGCTGGTGCCAGCCTGGAGAAGCGGTGGGTGGTGAGAGGCAGGGGAGGGAGGGGAAGGGGGTGGGTAAAGCGAGCGCTCGCTCAAGCTGGGGGCTCAGGTGGGGGCACAAGGGAGGGACAGGGAAGAAGGGACACGTGCTGAGGCTGCCGATTCATGGGAAGCGGCCCGGTCGCCGGACACTGGCCAATGCTCCCAGCCCTCGAAAGCTGTGTAGGGAAGTGAGCTCACGCACCGGGGTGGCTCCATCGCTTCATGAACGCGTCGATGTGGCTCCTGTTGAGCGGCGCTAGCTTGCGCCAGAACTCGAAGTCTGGATCCATGGCGTCCTTGTACAGGTCTGTGAGGTCCTCATCATGGCTAGCGCACGGCAACATGCCTGGACGGGTTGTGATTTTGTTCAGGAGGGGCCAGATAAGCGCGGCTGTTGCGTAAGACGGGGGATGGACTGTTGCGCCCGACGGGGACTGAAGTCGGGCAAACGGGACGATGGCGCGTGCCTACGTCCCCGGCCCCACACCTGGGTTTCCGGCATCATACCATATGTCTTCCACATGTGCCGCTGTGTGGCATGTGGCGTGGTGCTCGGCTGGGAAAACCGGCAACTCAGTGGCGGCAATACGCCCTACGAAGCTGAGAAAGCCAAGCACAATAATCAGCCTGAAGGAGAGCGATACCGTGGGCTTCGCGCTTGGCATAGTTTGGAAGCAAGCTCAGTTTCACAGTTTGCAATGACATGCAGCCGACTGCAAGCATAACTAAAATCCCTGAGTGGCTTTGTATTCAAGGAGCTATGCTATACTGCATCTGCCTGCGCGGTGTATGACTGTGTCGATGGCCGACTGGGCCTTACTTCGCTGTCATCAAGCGCATTTCCCTTCAATCAGCTTATCGCCACGCTCCAGAGGAAGAACCCTGCATCAAAGTTGTGCAGTGCATCCCCTGGAGTCAGCCACTGGGCAACATCTTACCCCACGTCTTACCCGCTTCCAAGTCACCCGGGGCGTCCCGGGGTGGGTGACTTCCCTAGGCTTCCCTACACCCGCGATTGCGCAAGCAACGGTAGCGACTAGCAAATCTCGTCATTCTCAGCACCTTTCGTACCTGCTCAAGCAACTCTGCCATACTTGCAAGGATGGCTTTGCTTGATGTCTTCTCCCAGAAACTCTGTCCCCTTCCCGCATTCCTGCGCGGTGGGCGGGGTCGCGTAACGTCCCTACGGTGGTTCACTCCCGCCTTTACCCAGGGAGGATCGGCGCCCGGCCGTGACCTTGGGCCCACCCTGCGCGGGCCTTCACTTCCGAGCTGTGGGGAACCCTGCGGGTTCAGCAGCTCGGACTGCGCATCGTGCACTCGTCCCTGGCATCCTCCCTTCCCTACGACCGCCCCACCCTGCAGCCACAGCCCCACCCACGCGTGCGCCAGCCAGCCAAACTCTAGCCAGCGCATCAACCAGCCCTTTTACTTCTACCTCTCACCCTGCGTATCAGTCGCCCCCCACGCAGCGCGCGCTCCTTCCAGCCCCTTGCTTCCCTCGCCTGCCCCTCAGCCCGTCGCTGGCAGCCGTACGGCAGCCGCCCGCAGGCGCGTCTAGAGGCCCTTTCTTTCTGCCCGTCCCTCGCAGGCGCTCGACGCACTGCCACTGGCGCGGGATAGACTACCTTAGGATAGACTACGCCGCCCCGACGGCCCGCACTAACCTGCTGCGCGATTACGTTGGCGAAGACTGTCTACTGACCAAGTCGCCGTGCGCCTACCCCATTCCACAGGTTCGCTTCCGGTTGTGTAATGGGGTTGGGCTGGGACGCTAGGCGCCAGTGGCACTTCATTGGTCTCTGGGAGTTACGGGTGAGTCTGCCGGCTGCTGCGTGCCGCTGCGCGGTTCACCCCTCCCTTGTTTGCATATTCGCCTGCTCGGCCCCCCGTCGCAGCGGCTATGGATGAATTTGCGGATTCGTAGGCTCGCAGGTTCAGGGGTTTGGCTTCGTTGTTTTTTATACAACCGGCCGCCATCGCCAGTCGCAGGCAGCCGCACCGTTGGCGCCCCGCACGAACCATGGGTCGCTGCAATGGAGGCCAGTGCGGCGGGCAACCGAGGGAGCGGTTGCTGGGGATAGCTGCCTCGATGTGCCGAGCGTGGACGGCGTCTGGGGGCTGAGGGCCCCGCGCCTAAATCTGGACTCCGCGCCCTGCGCGCCCTGATGCTGCCTAACCAAGAAACGCCCTAGGCCAGGCCAGGCCAGGCAGACCGGCCGGGCTGCGCCTCCTACCTGTCCACGTGGCTCTCGTAGTTGCCTGGGTGCAGGGGCGGCGGCGGAGGCCAGCCCACCCGCTCGCGCTCGGCTGCGCCTAGCGGGCGAGCGGCCAGCCCGTCGAGACCGCCGAGCAGCAAGGAGGCCGCCAGCTCGCCTGCGGCCGGGGTTCCGTTGGCAGCACAGAAGCAGGCACCGCTTACTCGGCTACCCCAATGATCCGCTGCCTGGTGCCGGGGCAGACGCTCAGCGGCCTCACTGCGACCCCGCAGCCTCTGCCACGCGCGCAGCCAGCGCCGTGAGTGTTCCAACCACCCATGACGCGGCATCCGCTGCTCCCTGCGGTGCAGTGGTAAGTGGGGCGAGCAAGGAGGGTGCGGAGGACGCATGCCGTCAGCCGGCGGTCCGGCGCCATCCGCCCTGAACCCGCCTATCGATGATGCCACACACGTCGGCTGCCCGGCCTGCGCCATCCCGCCCACCCCCACCGTCCCGCCCGGCCTACCCTCGGGGTGCGCGATGCTGTCACCGTAGAAGGCCTGACCGGTGTGGGCGTGGCGCGCAGCAGGCCCCGCGCGCTGCACAGCTCGTGCGTAGCGGTTGTGGCATGAAGGACCACCAGGCGAGATCCCCTGAGCACCACGGCCTTGTCCCGTTCCTGCCGGGGCTCCTGCAACCCAGAAGGTGGTGGGGCCCTGGCATCAAGTCACCAGCAAATTTGCATGTGAATAAGTGAGGTGCGGCCAGGGGAGACTTCGCTATTGACGTGCAAGGGGCCTGCTGGCGTGCGATTGGTCGGTCGCTGAGCTCGATGTTGGCAAAGTTTTCTCCAGACAGTTTCTTCCATAGTTTACGTTTTCCCCAATTGCCGCTCAACGTGCCTTCATAACGTTCAGCGTTGGACCAGCACGTTACGTGCCCTGCCTGCCCGACCGCGAACACCTGCGCCATGTCACACTCGCACCCGGTTCTGGCTTTTATGTTGCTGCTGTGTATCCTTATGCATCCATATACGCTGACAGCGACTATGGGCGACAGCGCGCAGTCGTCAGACGTGGGCGCATCGTGCGGCGGGCTGTCGCACCTTGACGCCGAGCAACTTCCTGTAGACAGATGTATCGTCTGGAAGAATGTCTGTGCCGACTCGGGCGAATTGGTGCTGTTCAATGGCGTCGATGATGGAGGCGAGCTAAACCTGACAGCACCTTCAAATCCTTTTAACGCAAGTCAGCTACACTGGCTATCGTCCGAATGGTAGGAATCCGGACAGCTCGCCAGGTCAGGCGCGCCTGTCCCTACCTCCATCTCACCCTGCCTCACCCGACCCTTCACCTCCACGAAGGAACTTCCCGGCCCCGGGCGGCGTCAACACCGACGCGCTGTGTGGCAACCAGGTGCGAACCACTGGATGCCAGGTAGCAGTAGGCAAGCGAGCACAGCCGTGCATAGCCGACACACTATCAGTGAATCGTCTCCGGCACACCAAGATAAACTAATGCGAAGCCAACAGATGGTGGAGTTCAATTCTGGTCCTGCGACAAGAATTTCCCCATCAGAATGGGACATGAGGCGCAGCCTCAATCCGTCGTCTGGGGCTGCCGGCCGGCCCCTGACTATCGGGGTTGCTTCCATGTAGGACGTTGGCACACAAGCGCTAACCTACCACCCTCTCAACCAGCGCTCTACGTCACAGTGCCGGACCTTGTCTGGGATGCGACCCCTGGTCCCTTCACCCGGACCTGGCCGAGGCACGCTTGCGTCAAAGAAATGGCTGGGCCCCCCGGCCTCAAGGCCCCCCGGCCTCTCGCTCGCACCAGTGCACGCCGCTACCGCAACAGCCGCCACCCAGCCAGCCAGGCACGACGGGAGGCAGGGCCCGCCCTCGCTGCCAGCTCAGCCCCCAACATCGCTACGCTTCCGCTTGGCGCCTCCAGCCGAGGCTTAGCTTGGCCGCTTGCCGCGCTTGCCGTGGCCATGGCCGCGGCCTCTTGGCCCCGGCCCGGGAGTGCGAGCGGCGGCGGTGCTGCCCGCAGAAGGCCCCCGCTGTCAGAGCTGGGGCGGCCGCGCTTGCCGCGGCCGCGACCGCCGCCACCGCCTGGCCCCGGACTTGCGCCGCCGCCCCCGTCGCGCCGCTGCCCAGCACGCGGCGCAGCGGGCGCCTCAGGGCAGGCGGCCTTCCACCGTGCTCGCCCGTGAGCTGGCAGACGGTCGCGTAGCGGATGTTGAGTATTGAGAGATGTTGAGTTATGTTTTACTTTGTAATGCTACAGGGGAGAAACACGCGGACGAGAAGGCCGCAAGCACCGTCCGTGAGAGAACTGCAGGCGTTCTTCACGGCGAAGTGGGTTAAACCAGGCGCGTGTAACTAACGCCGCTAGCTGTGCACACAACTGTTGCTAGCTGGCGCGTGTGTCCCAGCCAAACCCGAACGCGTCCGGAACCGAACATGTATGTGCAACGGGTAAGAAGAGCAGTGACTTGGTCAGCGTAGGGCATCATGCCGGCCGCAAGTTGCAAGCAGGTTGGTCCCAGCAGGGGAGCGAGTCTCCCTGCTTGGTGCCGACCGGAGCAGGAGGACCTCTTGGACTGGACGGCGTTGCTTGCCTCAGGATGAGCCCGCGCCAGCAGCAGTGTGTAGCATGCCTGCGAGGGGCGCGCTTCAGGGACAAAGGCAAAGCCCTGACGCATGCACTGCCTCGTCTTGCGCGCATCCTCAAAACACGGGCCGTCGCAGTGCAGCAGGGTGCAGCGCGTTCACGGTGGCGGGATGCCCCTCTTAGCGAGCACTCAGCCACACGCACGTCTACTGCTTTTCACGCTGCCATGCAACCCAGGGCACCGTCACAGGCACGTCCAGGTGTGCCTCACGCTGCATGCCTGGCGTGTCGCACATCCGCTGACCCGCTGACCCCGCCCCTGCCTACCGACAATGCTACCGCAGCCGCCCTTCGCCATCCCTGTCCGCCTCGCTAGTCGCCTTGAGGCCTCGCCCGCCCTGCGACAGCCCGCGTTCTCAAAATGTACTCTGCCAATCATCCTTGCGCCGCAATGGTGAGTTTGAATCTGCGTTGGCAACTCGAGCAATCGCGCACATGTATGTGTCAGCAGTCGAATAGCGGGCCGCCCAATGCATGCGCGAGCGGTAGTGCTTGGGCCCGGCCCTGCCATACCGCAGGCCGTACAACTTGGGAGAGTCTATGGCCAGGCTTGCCGGCGCCGCGCACAGATGGCTGGGCGGCAGCCAGCCGGCAGTTGGTAAGTCCCGCCTCGTCAGCGCACCGGCATAACGCCACGACCGCACAAGTCGTCCCGCGCGTCCGCTGGGCTCACGAGCGATGCGTGGGACTGCGTCTCGCGCTGTGCCTTGGTCCTAGGAGCCATGACCCGCGGGTCGGCCCAGCAGCATGCCTGGCCAACCACACACGTGTGTGTGCGACCACACTTGTCTTGGAGTCAACCCGCTCCCGCCCCCTCAGGCCGCGACGCGACGCTGGTGGTGGCCACGCCCCAGGGCCTCGCCTCCACCGCCTTCCATGACATCATCCTGTCGCCCTACTCCGACAAACCCGTGATATCGTTCGACGAGCTGTCCAGGAGACCGGCTGCTGCTGCTGCTGCTGCTGGCGGAGGCGGAGGGCACGAGCAGCGCACGGGAGAGCGAGTGGCTTGGTCGAGCGAGGGCGTCCGCGTCAGCTGCTTCGAGCGGGTGAGCGAGGCAGGAGTCGGGTCCGTCCCAGGCGCAGAGCCACAGGCAGGGCCAGCTCGCTAGCTGCCTGGTGTCTGGCGCGCAGCGCTGCTCTCTCGACGCTGGCGGCCATCGGCGCCTAGGTCCAGCCCGCCATGGCCACGGCAGCTCCAGCAATATCTTCATGTACAACATCCTCATCCTTCGCATCGTCATTCGCAGCAGCAGTAGCAGCAGTATCCCCACCCGCAGCAGCAGCAGCAGCAGCAGCAGCCAGCCACAGCTGTGCAGCAGCAAGGATGCGTTGGAATGGCGGCCCCCACGCAATTGCTCACGCACGATGGGGGGCGTGGGGACTCTGTCCCACACACGGCCTGCCCTCCTTAATTAAACGACGTGGGCCCTGCACGCGTCGTAACCAATTCTATTTATATCTCTCTGCTTACGCAACAGGTGGTATTCTGCAAGGTCGTTGACGACCCGGAGCCCATGTACGGCGCCGTACGGGAGATCCTCGCCCACGCTCGGGACAACATCCCACACGACCCCCTGGGCTTTGGCACCGCCGCGACTAAACCGCAGGTGAGAGATGGGCGCTTTATGAGCACATGTATGGCACGCGCACACATGTAAAGTTGAACACACATACACGCGGGTCGTGCTTCCTATATGTTGCCTATTACTGAACCGGCACCCATCACAAGCACGGGTGCCAGTGCTTGCATCGGCAAGAGACACAAGACCAACGCGGGCGCACGGCGCGTGATGCTTGCGGCCATGTGCTGAGAGGGCGTCTCCCGCGTGTCACCCTACTGTCGACAGGCTGGCCCTGTGCTGCGCGTGGCGATTGAGGCGCGTGTGGGCGGCAGCCGCACCATCCGCAACCTGCACGAGCTGGTCCAGGCTTGTGGCGAGGCCAGCAAACGGGGTGGGTGGATGGGGCCGTCGAGGCAGCCGTGTGGGCGGCAGCCGCACCATCCGCAACCTGCACGAGCTGGTCCAGGCTTGCGGCGAGGCTAGCAGACGGGGTGGGTGGATGGGGCCGGGTATGGATTGTCTGGCATTCACCCCTGTGCGCGTGCTTCATCCGCCAAATCGTCCCATGCATCTACACAAACCGTCCTCGCTTCCCAGGCTTCTCTGCCGGCCGCTTCCATGGACTAGACTGCCGGGTGCTCCACACCGGCGACACGCCGCAGCTACACGGGCGGCCTAGGTTCCTGGCCACCGTGGGCGCCGTGAGGGCCGCAGACGTGCTGGTGACCGTGCACGGAGCGGGTGAGTGAGGGGCAGCAGGGGCTTCGAGGGCAGGGCCGGCGAGTGCTGGGCTTCTCCATGACCATGTTCATGCTCACACCGACCCCTACGTTGTACAATGACACGTATGCCCCTGTGCCGTATGTACAGGTTCCGCCAACTCGCTGTTCATGCGGGGAGGCAACACCAGCGCCCTGCTCGAGATACGGCCTTGTGAGTGTCGTGTGTGGGCCCCTTGGACCCTGTGCGCTTGCACCGACACACCCGGGGGTGTTGGTTGGAAGGCTCTGTGTTTTGACTAGTTTTGCCTGCTGGTATGATCTCGTTCTGCTGCCGGCACTGGCGGCTCATTTATTCTGTCCGCTACGCTGCTCTCCATCCATCCGACCATAACACGGTACCCTCGCTTGCCGCAGGCCACTTCGGCACGCGCGAATGCTTTTGGGCGGACTCCCACTTCGCAACGCATTTCTCCACAGCCCGTGAGACGCCACAAAGGGCGTGAGGGGCTACCGAGAGAGCACACGGTGTACCAACGCCCAACAGGGGCACAGTCCCCTTGCTTGGGGCTAAGCGACTCTGCATTGCCTGGCTCGGGCGAAAAAGGGTTTCTTGGCACATGCGGCTAACAGGGGAGGGGCACGCAACCAGCAAAAGACTCGTGCTCCTCCCCCCGATCCCGCCGCTGCAGGCGTGCCGGTGCGCTTCTTTGCGTATAACCTGGAGGACCCGGAACAGGTGAGGGTGCACCCCACGTGAACGCTGCCCCACATTGTTGTTGGGGCACTTGCAAATTATGGGGGATAGATCATGGGGCCCATGCATAGGTCTGCCTGTCGAGCGTTTGTGGATGCATGGGGGCAACATCCAAGCGCTGTGTCGTCACGGCATGGGGCTTGATGCCTAACTACCTAGTCTTAGGCCGCCCCGTTGCGACGCATGAGGGGATCACGTGCATGGAAGCTTATGATAAGCTAGAACGAAGTCAAAGTAGGAATATCTGTAACCTGCGAGAACGTGAATTCATCGATATCTCCTAGCTAGCCGGGCGCCAGCCGCTGCTGGCGACCGCGGCTCACGCGGGCCTCTGCTGCCTCTGCTCGGCTCGCTCCTCCGCCTGTCCGTGCCGCAGTGCTCGCCCTCCGACTACCTGGTGGACTTCACTGCGGCCTACACGGCGCAGCTCCCGGTGGTCCCCATCACAGCTAACGACGGCCATAAGCTGCGAGACCAGCACCTCACGTTGCGGCCGCAGCCGCTCATCGACATGCTGCGGCATGTCGCATCGACCCTGCTGCCGGACCCCGAGGAGGAGGGGGCTGGGCCAGGGGATGCGGCCAGGGGGAGGGGCGAAGGTGCAGCAGCAGGGGGCAGCACCACGTCGGTAGGTGCCGCGGCGGAGGTTGCGTACGGATTAGCAGTACGGGATGGCCGGGTGCACGGCTACGGGCTGCCGCAGGGCCTAGCGCTGGGGCCGTTGTGTGTCGGCGACGTGAGCGAGGGGCTGGGCAATGGCACGCTGGCGATGATGCCACCTGCCGCGGCTGCTGCGGCAACCGAGGTCGGGGTGCTGCCTTCGCAGAGCTCAGATGGCCAGCGCACTAGATGGGTGCCGTGGCGGATGCGGCGGGCGTTGACACGAGCAAGAGAGTAGCGTAGAGGCATAGTCTGCCCAGTTCTGGGGTGTCGGCCTGACCTGGAGGGCCCGATCGTGCAGGGCGCGGGCTGCAAGACGTCGCCCAGGGAGGCTGATGAGGGCTTTTTTGTACGACCTACACGCAGAGCACCGGCCGCCCTAGAACCACGGGGTGACCTGCATCATGTCGCCCTACCTACTCCGACAACCCTGTGATACCGTTCGACGAGCTTTCCAGGAGACCGGTCACTTCTGCCGTCCGCAGTGGCGGCGGCGGAGGGCACGAGCAGCAGCACGTACGGGGCGCGTGGGGGGCTCCGGCCCCCTGGTCGCCCTACCTCCTTAGATCACGGCGGGTCAAGCCCGGTGTACCACGCTTTCTATTTCAGCAGCACCGGGCGGGGCGAGCGAGTGGCTTGG
Organism: Chlamydomonas sphaeroides; assembly: GCA_001662425.1. Taxonomy (NCBI): domain Eukaryota; kingdom Viridiplantae; phylum Chlorophyta; class Chlorophyceae; order Chlamydomonadales; family Chlamydomonadaceae; genus Chlamydomonas; species Chlamydomonas sphaeroides. The sequence continues at coordinate 10,661 of BDDC01001061.1, read as the reverse complement.
TCGGGCGAGGGCTTCCGGGTCGGCTGCTTTAATTGAGCGGGTACGCGAGGCAGGGGGCCGAGGGCCCAGGCGCGGACCGCGGAGCTGCACGGCCCACCCGCCCGCCAGCCGCCTATTGTCTGGCGCGCAGCGCTGCTCGCTCGGCGCCGGCGGCTGTGAGCGCTGTAACTGCCAGGGGGGGGTGATGGGGGGAATGCAAGGTAGCGGCGCCCGCCGCCAGGGCACGCATGGAGTCCCAACAGATAAAGCGCACGCACCTATGTGTGTTTCACAGGCGGTGCTGCAGCCTAGTCCTGCCTGGGGGCCTACAGGCCCACGGGTGGCTGCTGCGGCGCCGCCACACATGCAGCTAGCTCGGCTGGGAGGGAGCGCCACTGAGCGAGTGGCGCCACGCCACCGATGCACCGGTAGGTCGCGGCCGGCAGCTGCTTGGCGCAGCGCCAAGGCCACCTCTGGCCGGCCGAGCGAGGGCGTGACAGCTGGATGGGGTGCAGCAACAAGCAGTGGCCGGCATGTGAGGCGCCGTGGCCCCAGCCCAACCGACCTCGCCTGCGCTGTAGCGGGTCCTTTGCAGGGCCCCTGTGGACGACCCCAGCGGCTTGTAGGGGGCCGTACTCGACATCCTGCAACACAATCGGAGCCGCAACCCACACGAACCGCTGGGATTTCGCACAGCCGCAACTGAGCCGCAGGTGAGAAATTAGGTCCCGGGGCACGCGCGGATTTGTTGGGTGCCAGTGCTGGCGACGCCGAGACACACTGACATCAGCGTGGGCGCGCTCCTGTCCGCGGCGCATGATGCTCACGGCGGTGTCCCGAGCTGTCTCATTCGCCGCATTTCCGCTTTTGTCGGCAGGCCGGCTCTGCGCTGCGCGTGGCAATTGAGGCGCGTGTGGGCGGCAGCCGCACCATCCGCAACCTGCACGAATTCATCGAGGCGTGCGGTGATGAGGCCAGCAAATGGCCGCACGTGCTGCCCAGCCCTTATCATGGGAGCCAACCCTTTCCTGCGCATGCGCGCTTTAAAAGCCAGCGCTTCCTTTGTACCTCCCCTCCGCCTCCCCT
>BDDC01001060.1:5352-33848 GCA_001662425.1 Chlamydomonas sphaeroides | reverse complement strand
CCCCAAGCCGCCCCCTTAACCCACGCCAGGGCCCTGCCCGGCGTTCGCTTATTATTATTATTATTATTCCTGCCTGCCTGTGTCTGAAGCCGCACAACGTTCATGCCAGGCCCAACCCGCGGTGCCGAGCGATAGCATAGTGCATCCGGTATCGCATAGCGGTCGGCGGTGGGCCAGGAAAAATTGTTTCGCGAAGTTGGGTGCGCGACCTGACGGTGACTAGCTGACAACGGAGGCGAACGTTGACTGCTACACGCAGTCACACAGCATACATACTGTTACTGTATTATAATTAAACGCAATCGAAGGCGTCGCATATTCCAGCTGTCAATACCGCATCCGAACCTGCAATGCTTTGCCACGGTAACAAGTCAGGACATGACAGCGTACTCTCAGCTACTTGCTACGTCAAGTGGAAGGAACTACAAGCGCATCTGCACTTGTGCGAAGCCGAGCATCCGGCAACATCGGCCTAGCGCGGTTCAGCGGAAGCCGGGCGCGATCCCCTCGATGCGCCCAGGTACGCGGGCACACCCATTAAAGGTTTGCTGCGTTGCAGCGGGGTTAGCCGCGTCAACGAACCTCGACGCCTCGTTGCAGGGAAGAGCGCCCTGTCGCTGGGGGAAGGCCAAACCCAGTGACGCGCTTGGGCCCCGCGACCCCGCCCCGGGCCCCATCATCACAGCGCGCCCAAAACGTCAAAGAAGCTGACTTCAAAGAAGCTGACTCCCCCTTGTCTGAAGTGGCCCGCCGCAGTCATCGTCGTCCAGGCAGGGGTGCTGGACTGCTGGTTAGGCGACGGTGCACTCGGGGGCATAGAGACAGCTTGCGTCATCGACGATCGTCCGTCCCGTCCCGCCTTCAGCGTTGCCGCACAGTTCACAACCTGGGACCCTCCACAACTTATAGCCCGAGGAGACAGCAGTTTCCCTTCGGGCCCTGAGCCCCTGACGGCCTTGATCGTCGCCCCGCACCGAGCCAACATGTATATGCGGCCTGCAGTGCCGGAGAGCAAGCTTGCACCCTCGGGCTGGCGATGCCTAATGAAAGAATTGAAGCCCCGGGGCTGCGCCACCACGGACCAGCATGCCGCGATGCCGGCATAGCGCAGCAACTGTGGCGGCGCAACTGTACGACACATACAGCAGCGCCTTGCTGGCCCGCCCCCTCAGTCAGCTTGCGCACGACGGGCGCACCGCGCGCAACACCCGCACCATGAATGGGCAACGAAAGCTCGGCCCCATCGCTCCGCTACTTGCATGGAGAAGAGCGGCGCACATGCCGCCGCCGCCAGCCAGCCACTCACGCGGCCGTCAATCCACAACACACACGCAGAATTCTTAGGTGTCCTAGGGTCTAGGCGTGTCTACGAAAGCAATCATTTGGTCACTATCCGGCGTGAGGCCGGTAATAAACAATACCCATGGGGCCATGGGCCGCGTTGCTCCAGCTTACTGCCGCCCCTGCCGGGGCCGGCGCATCCTCCTTCACGTGTGACAGTTATGTACGGCAGTATCGAAAAAAATTCGTCATTTGATATCAAAGCAGGGGTCAAAGGACAACCTGAGCTTCGCAGTCGCGTCGATGTCGGGTAGCTAGCGTAGTGCATCCGCAAGCGGGACCACCATTGCGGCGCGTTCCCAGGAGGGCCGCCTCAGTAAGTCTAGTCAAGCACACAGGACCGCCGTGTCCGCAGCACGACGCTTCACATTTGCGTCTGCCGCAGCAACACATGGATCGACACATGCCTCATGGGGCAAGTGAACGGGCACGCGCGCGGCCCTCAGCGCCCCACAGGCCGCGGCTGGCCCGCTGCGTCTGAGGATCAAAACTGCCCGCTAGAGGCTAGACCCCACCGCCACCGCATTCTCGCGATTTCGAAACATGAAACAGGCCCGGCCTACCGAACCACTATGTAAGCGAACGTCCGTCCGCGCTCATCAGCCCTGTTAGGCTAGCGTCCAACTCATGACTAAGGCGACAACTAGCAACACACAGCCCGCACTGCCCCGTAGCCCAGCCCAGCCACGCCTGCTGAAAAGCGCCCGCCACCCGCCCCTTGCTGCGCGCGTCACACCCGGCGCCGCTGGCTCCAATCCCAAACCCTACGCACGTTTCGGCGGCTCAGTGCCCCGCCGGAGGCGGCAGCTCAGCGGCCGCGCTGCCGTGCCGCCCAAGTGCGCGCCGGATCAGCTCTGCCAGCCGCTTCTCGCCCGACGAGGCCCACGCCAACTCGCTCTCCACCTCGGCATGAGCCACGTCTGCGGCCGTCAATCGCCGGGCCGGCCCGGCAGGCGCCGGCTCAGGCAGCGCCGCGGAGGGGGCGCGGCTCGGCCGGATGGTCGTGACAGAGGCCTTCAGGGCCGCCATCTTGTTGTTGATGCCGGCGAACACGGAGGTGCCGATGCCCGGCTGCATCGGCGACACCTCCATGCCAGCCAGCGCGTCTTCCAGGGCCTTGGTGACGGCCCGCCACCTAGCCCGCGCCTCGGCCGCTGCCTCTGCGGCGGTCTTGTTGTTGGCCACCGCACCGCCGCCCTCCGTGATGCCGGTGTCCGAGTGGCTCGGCAGCGAGTCACCGCCGTTGGCCGAGACAACGGCCAGGTCCGTGCTTGGGGACGGCGGCGGTGAGGGGGCGGGCGTCGGCGTGGGCGTCTCTGCCTGCGCGCCGAGGCTGTGGGCGCCGATGCAGGCGAAGCAGCCGCCCCACTTGGCGCGCTCCTTGGCCTGAGGATGGGGATGAGATTGCGGACGGTAGGCGTGTTGAGGGCTGGGTCGAGGCAGGGTGGACGTGTGCGAGCAGGGCAGGCTGCGCTGACGAAGGGAGAGTTAGGACGGAGCCGGTGAATGCCGAGCGGGTCAAAGCGAAGGCCGGCAACCGGGCGTCACGGTGCCGCTGCGGTGCAAGATCGCGTGCAACGACCCACCAGCACGGCGTGCGACTTCCTGTTGAAGGCGGGCTCGTCTCCCGGGTTCTCCGCGTCCACCACCTCGGCCTCGTTCATGCCCTGCGAAAAGCCCAGGAAGGCCGGCGGTACCCTGCAGGGGTGCGGGTGAGGCACGATGGCACAACTGTGCTTGGTCTCTTGCCCAACGGCTGATTGCGCACGGCAGGCGGCCCAACCCAACCCAACCGCCGCTGCCGCTGCCGCCCGGGCTCACTTGGGCACGGGGTCGTACTTCTTGTAGTAGCGGCACGACTCGGGCACGGCAGCCGAAACCGCCTTGACAAAGCCCCAGCTGCCCACGCGCGGCGCGCAGTAGGTGTAGCACTGGACGCGGCCGGGATAGCTGCGGGTGATGGGAGGGAAGAGTGCGGAAGCTAGGCTGAATGCGAAGACGCACGCAGCACTGGCCCTGCGGGGTTGCTGCGGATTACAAGCGAACCAGCAGACGGCAATCCGAGCAGTGTGGCACGGCGAGACATCGCGTACGACACCCGCCCGCAGCATGACTCACAATTGCGAGAGATCATACGCGCACAGTACGGCAAGCGCGCCGCCCAGCGAGTGGCCCGTGACCACGACGTGCCATCTGTCTTGCTCGGCCTTGTCGCCGACCTTGGCCAGCTGCGACTCAACCAGGCCGCGGACCTGTTGGGGTTGGGGCGGCAAGCAAAGCAAGCGCGTGAAGCAGGCGGGTCAAAAATACATTGCGACTAAAGAGGTAAGATGGAAAGCTTTAGACGTACGGTACGACAGCACCCGACTGCACCCGAGCATAGCTAGACGCCCTGCTAGACCGACCGCACCTCCTTGTGTGCGTCGCGATAGGCGCGCTGGAAGCCGCAGTGCACGAAGCCGTTGCGCGGCGCCTTCTTGAACAGCGTGCGGCTGGGCGACCTTGGCAGGAAGAACAGGTCGGTCATGACATCCACTAGGCTGGACTGCAAGCGGAAAAGAAGGATTGACAGAGGTGCTAGCGTGAGCGGCCTCGTTAATGCGGCCGGCGATTTTAGGGCTGCTGGCCGGCCAGGGCTTTACTGTGGCTTTGTGCTGCCATGCCTCGCCAAGCCAAGCCAAGCCAAGACGAGCCAAGCCATACTCACCGTGCCGCGGAAGGACACCAGCACCTGCTTCAGAAGCTTGCTGCGGCATACCAGGCCCTGGGGTTATGCGTTGTAGGAAAGGCAGAACGAGGTGGTTGAGTGCTTGACCGGGTTGCGTTGCGGGTGTTGACGTGTGGTGCGCGTGCGTGGGCACCGAACATTCCCGAGAAACTGACCTGAGTGTCGAACCAGGGCCGGTCAAAGTACTCAAAGTCCTCAAACTCGAGCCGCTGGATGACCTCCTGGTCTGCGGTAGTAGGCGGGGCTTGATTTCCGTTTCTATGCAACGCACGGCGCATTCTCGCATGGCATGGCCGCTTACGCACGTATGTACGTACCCGCAATGAGAGTGGCGCGTGTTTGCTCGTCTAGGACTTCAGGCGCTTCTGACTGCTTGCCGTCGTGGTATGCCTTCCGCGCAAGCGGCAAGTACGCCTTATGCCGCAGGGCGGCCCCTCTCTCACGTTCGGCTATCGCATCGCTGCGCATTGAGCCCCTCTCCAGGGACATCTTTTCTCCGCAGCGCTCTAGAAAGAAGACTTAAGTTCGGGGTAACGAAGCAGGTTACAATAGACAAGGAGTTGCAGCGGGAGCCAAGACGAAAGAGCTATGGATGCTGTCGTATGTAAAGCAACACAAAGTCTGTTCTGCAGTAGTGGGGGTGGCTGGGTTGGAGTTCAATGGCTGCCGACCAGAACTTGACACGCGGCGAACCGGAGCGAACCCTAGCGACCAACTGTTAACCGCCAGAGGTCGACGAGCCGTGGCCAGGAACATGGCGGAGGATAGCATTGAGGATAGCTATTCGTGTGCCTACTTGTTGCATGCACGGCACACGTTGTAGCACTCATGAGCATAGAGACGAGACGAGTTACCTGAAACCTCCCCAGCTGCGCATGGGTGCATGGCTCGCCCTAAATGCTGCGACGTGAAGCCGCGGGGGCGCACCAGTGCTGCGATAGTCGCTGAGGCGCGGGGGACAGGGCGCGTAGGGGGCTTCGGCCCTCCTGATCGCCCTACGGCGAGTCAAGCTCGCCGTACATCTATTTCTATTTCTATTTCGCTGAGGCGCGCGGAGCGAGCTGTGACCCGTGGGCCTGGAGTGGACCGCCGCCAGCACAGCACAACACGCAATACCTGAGATACCCTGAGATACCACGAGTTACCTGAAACGACCAGAAACGACAAGGAAACCCTTCTTTCTTATGCCAACTGCATCCCAGCCTACTGTATTATCCTGAAACCTAGGAAAGTTCTGCAGACAGATCAAGCGCAAGTAATGACGTGTGGTCCTCCTAAAATCTCCTTAAGTCCCACACCCGTGTGCCCTGCTGCCCGCTGTTAAGTCATGCACCGCCTGTCCTCACCCGTACTCAGCTAGCGCGCGCCCCGGCGCTGCCCAGCCACCGCGGCACCAGCTGCAGCGGGGGAGGCTGCCGAGAGCCGTGCTGCCTTTGCACCAGGGTGGCAGCTCCCCTGCTTTGTACGCACTGCTGGCACCCCACGGAGGCTAGTTGCGTGTAACACCACTCATCAAGCACAGTCCAGCCCCCGCCCGCGCATGCACGCGAAAGCTGTGCGCCCGTGAAAGCGGCGCCTGGATGGGGCAAGCAAGCAAGGGGGCGAGATCGCGGGCCTGCGTGGCGGCACGGACATTGGGGTGCGCGATATATAGGGCCTGGGCATCAGGTGGGTTGGCTGGCGGCAAGCGAGCGCGCAGGCGTGCGTGGACTAGGAGTGGGTGCGGGGTGTGGGTTTGGGTGTGGGTGTAGGTGTGGGTTTGGGTTTATTTGGGTTTGTGCACCAAGCGACACGGGCGCGGGGCCGCAGCGGCGCAGGGTCGGGGCCGCGGGTGTGCATGCATGGTGCGGGGCGCGAGCGCGGGTAGGGGTGCAGCGAGCGCACAAGCAAGCCTGTTGGACCCCCCAGGCACTTTGTGTAAGCACTGCATCGCCAAGGCCTGGCGGCGACCGTTATGCAGGCATGCTGACATCCAATGACCGCAGTGAGATTCTTCTCGTGCTCAAGCTTGAAAGCCTCGCCCACGACACGACGGCTCGCCTCGCACACCCGCTGTCAGCCTGAGGCCCAACAGCAGCAGCCACCACAGCCACCACGCAAAGCCACCGCGCACGGCCACGTATGGCGCGCCCTGACTGGCGCCGGGCGGCCTTCGTACGGGCTCGCTGGGTGTCAGCCTCGCGCGCAACGGCGCTGCCACGGCCCCCTCCTCAGCCGCCTAGCTGGCCGAGAGGCTAGGCGAGATAGGTGCCGTGCCGGCGCACAAGCAGGCAGCCAGTTCAACCGACGACGCCACCGGGTTCGTACCTAGGCATGCAGCGCACCCCCCCCCTGCGGCGCACGCACACGTGGGTCGCTGCCAAGCCACCCGCCATCTCCGCCAGCCCACGATGCGCATGGCCTCGCACCTCACATCACCTCACATCACGTCGCAGCGTCCTCGCGGCGCCCACGTCATGGCCTGCCGCTGCCGCCCGCCGGCGGAACAGTGCCCGTGACCCAGGCCTGGGGCGCCGCACCCAGCCCGCTTGCAGGCGGCAGCCGGCCATCCCGCCCGTGACTGCCGGCTTGCGGGTCCCGCTGCTCCTGGTCTTGCAATGCTCCTGATGCCGCCAGCGCAACGCCCTGCGGCCCAGTCGCCGCCGCCTCCGTGGCCGCCAGGGCACGCGCTCCGAGCGGTGCAGGCTTGGCGTGGGGCGGCGGCAGGGGCGGCGCCGCCGCGACCCGCATCCAGGCGTTGGAGCGGTCGGCCAGCTGCGCGTACGAGTCCGACAGCCGCCGCATGTCGTGCAGCTGACCCAGCAGCGCCTCGTTCTGCAGCCGCAACGCGGTAGCCTCTCGGTGCGATGCGTCGCGGGCCCGGGCTGCAGCGCCGGCGGCCTCGCGGGCTGTGGCCAGCTCGCTGCGCAGCTCCACGACCTGCGGGCATGAGAGCAGCGGACACGGTAGATGCCGTATGAGCATGAACAGCAAGTGGGTGGGTGCGAGCCCGCGTTGCTGCTGTGCAGAAGACGTTGCGGGACGGGCGCGCAAGGGCCGAGGGCTTGGACCGCGCCTCTTAGGGGTACCTGTATCCTCACACGCAATGCATATGAGGGGAGTCCGAGGCACCTGCAGGAGCTTCCGGTCCTGGATGGCGCTCTCCACGCGTGCGAGCACACCTGTTGCTCCAGACGACGGCGGCGCTCGCCCTCGCCCGCCGCCACCCTCGCCGCCAGCAGCGCGGCCCGCCGCTGCCGCTGTTCCGCCTCCAGCGCAGCCCGCAGCTTCGCCTCCCGCTTCTGCGACTGCCGCAGGGCGGAGCGCAGTGAGCTGAAGGCTTCGCGGCTACCGCGCCAGGCGCGCTCGCCAGCAGCGGCAGCGGAGGCCGTTGCCGCCGCAGCAGCCGCAGCCGCCGTCAGGCCGGCGCCCTGCAGCACGGCGGTGGCTCGCGGCGGCGGCAGGAGCCAACGACCATCGTCGCTCGAGGAGCATGCGTCCTCACTACTGAGCTCGCTCCCGCTGCCGCCCTCGTCACGACCTGTGCCGCTGCGGTAGCCACCGCCGCCGCCGCTGCTGCTGCGCGGCAGCCCCAGACCAGCCGTGGCCCCGGACGCAGCGCCGCAGCTGTGCCTCCGCTGCCGGCTGCCGGTTGTGTAGGCGCCCGGCCGCCCAGCGCTCACAGCTGCCGCACCGGCGGCCGACCGGCCCCCCGCAGCGACGTGCGAGTGCAGCTCACGGCGGCGCTGCAGCCTGCGGGCGCGGCGCGCGGCCGTGGCGGCCGCCTCCGCCAGCTCCTGCTGCGCGCAGAGCAGGGCCAGCTCGGCCTGGCCCCGGACCAGGTCGTCCACCTGGCGGGGGATAGCGATCGATAGCGGCGCATGACATGCATGTGACAGGAGGGTCGGTCCTTCCTGCGACCAACGTGGCTACTCCACCGGGGCGGGGCACAGACTGCAGGGCACTGTATGTGTTGACGGGGTGGGTGGGTGCCTCGTGCGACCAAGCAGTGGCACCCCGCTCTACCGCCTGCCGGCTGCTGAGCTGGCGTTGTGCTTGGCGAGGCACAAGCATACGAGGCACGCGCCGCACCTGCCGCCGGAGCCCATGCGCCTCCTCCTCGTGGGCCGCCACCAGGGCCGACAGCGCGGCGCCCACGGGGCCGGGCGCTGCCGCTCCGCCGGCCGCGACGCCGCTGTCCGGTCCCTGCTCGGCGATGGCTGCCTGCTCGGCGGCCGCCTCGGCCTGTGCGGCCTGCCGCAGGCGCCGCCGCAGCGCCGCCAGCTGCTGCTGGGAGGAGGCCTGCTGCACCTCCATGGCCGCGCGCAGCTCCAGCACCTGGCGGTATGGAGGAAGACGGTGTCAAGCATCGCCAAAGACGAGGATCAAGAGATGTGCAGCTCATTTGTTAGCCCGGATCCATAGCAGCCCCCGCCGTACAGCACTGCAGCGTTGCATCAGGCCGTTCGGCGCTGGCGCACGCACTCGCACTGCTCCCAGCATCCCAAGACACCACCCAGCAACCCGCGCCGCACCTCGAGCTGCAGCTCCTGCAGCCGGCCCGACAGCGCCTCGCTGCCCGCCGCGGCGCGGTCCAGTACGCCCATCAGCGCCTCGTTCTGCCGCCGCAGCTGCGAGCAGCCGGCCGGCCCGCCGCCACCGCCGCTGACGCCGGGGCCGCTGAGACCGCCGTGGGCTGCTGTGCTGCGGGCGGTGGCGTTCGCTGCCAGCAGGCTCCGGCTGTCGGCGGCCGCAACAAAGCGGGGAGCCGCGTCTGAAGCTCGATTTGCAGCGCCGGAGCCAGGACGCCGCCCCGCTGCCTCACTCCCGGAGCCATGGGCTCCGCCGCTGCTGCTGCTGCCTCTCGCGCCACGGTGCACACCGTCTGCCTCCGCGCCAGACGCCCAGGCGCCAGAGTCGGACGCAGGGCCGCGTGAGCCGGCCGACCCCGAGCCCGATGGCGAGGCGGCGGCGCTGCCAGCTGAGGGTGGCCTGGAGCTGCAGGGCGACAGGGTGAGCGGCACCGAGGCCAGGGAGCTCGAGCGCGCCCAGCCGCCACTGCTGATGGCGCGCCCATGGCTACCACCGGCGCTGTGAGCCGACCCGGCCGCGCCTGCCCTGGCCTCTGGGGTCCTGCTGCGCGCCTGATTCCTGCCTCCGCCGCCGCTGCCGCGTCTGCTCCCATGCCGCGGGGGTGCGGCAGCAGAACCCGGGCCATCAGCTGCGGCCCCGGCTGCGGTGTTGACCAGCGTGCGAGCATGGAGTTGCGCATAGCTGAGGTCCTCCTCCGGGACCCCATAGGCAGGGGGCCCTTCCTCGCCGGCCGTTTCCTCGCCAGCCGACGTCTCGCCAGCCGCATCCTGGTAGACACCTCTGGCGCGGCCGCCTTGGTCGCCTAGGCCCTCGGCCCCACCCCGGCTCGCGGCGGAGGAGCTGCCTTGGCGTGAGCCCTCGGCCCCACTACCGCCAGTGCCACGGTCCCGTGCGCTGGCCTGCTCGAGCAGCCAGCGCTCGAGGCCGGTGCTGCCGCCACCTCCGCTCTCGCAACCAGCGCCATCGTTACGGGCTCGGTCAGCAGCGGCCCGGGAGCCGCTGCCGCCGGGAGAGGCACCACCGCTGCTGCTCTCCCAAGCAACCTGCCATCCTGAGCTGTTCACGGCAGACGCGTCAAGGTCGGCGCTCGTATTCCAACCAGCGCTTCCTGATTGGGATTGCCGGCCGGCATGGGGCTGGACCGCCGGCCACCGCCGCTGCAGCTCCTCCCCGGGCCAGGGCGCATCCTCGCCGCCCAAGCGTCCAGGCTCACGGATGTCCCCCGCCTCGTACAGGTCCAAGCCAGCTGAAGACTGTGAGCCAACGGGCGCCAAGGCCCTGTCACCTGATGACTGCATGCCAGCCGGGGAAGGCACGGTCCCACCCCCGCTGCCGCCGCCACCTTCGGTGCACAGCGCCGCCGCAGCGTCACCGCGGGCCTGCGCCGCTGCGCCCGCCGCCAGGGCCGCGTACAGGCCCGGCGAGGGGCCACTGCGCGGCGGCGCATGCACGGGAGCCAGCGGCCACGGGGCTTCGTTGCTGACCGCTAGGAGCCCAGAGCTGTCCGGACGAGGCAGCAGCTGCGAAGGCTGCAGCGCGCTGGGGCTGCCCCCAGGCGGCGGCTCCCATGCACGCGATGCCGTGCCCAGCTGTGCGGCCGCCGTCGCCAGCGGCGCTGCGTGTGGCCCCGCGAGGCTTGCCGCGGGGCGTACGGTGGGCTCCGCGCCGACATGTGAGCCCGGCGGCGCCGCGATACCTGCGGGGTCTGGCCGCTGCCGCGCCACGCCCGGCTCCGTCATTCGCTGTGCCGGTGGGACCAGCCCGTAGTACAGGCGGTCAAAGTGCTGTTGAAGGTGGGACAGCCGCTGCGCGGCGGCTGCAGCGGCCGCCGCTGCCTGAGCCTCTGCCGCCGCAATGGCAGCGCCGGGAAGGCACGGCCCGAGGGCAGAGGAGGACCCCCAAGCGTCGTGAGATGGCAGCTGAGATGCCGCTGCGGCCAAGAGATGCGTGCTGACGGAGGCGCTGGCGGCGGGCGGGGAAGGGGCGGGGCGCACGGCGTGGGCAGACGTCCGCGGTGCGGAGCAGGAAGGCGCGGAGCGGGCACCGGCTATAGAGCTGCCGGCCGCGCTTAGTGCCGCGTCCACTCGAGACCGCTGCTGAGCCTCAGCCGCTGCGTTGGGTGCCAACGGAGGCGCTCCCGCCTCCGCTGGCTCGCAGCCCGCGGGCTGTCGCTGCGGCTGGCCCAGTGGCTCCAGTGGCGCGGCATGCGGCTGGGCGGGCTGCGACTGCGTCGGGGCTGCGGCCTGCGTAGGCGGAGGCAACGTGCCCTCCCGCAGCAGCCGCGCCCGCTGCAGCGCCTCCAGCCTCCGCTGCAGCTTGGCCAGGCCGCCCACCAGGACACCCGGGATGGGCCGGCCTGGACCCGTGCCGCCGGCTGCGGCGGCAGCTTGCGGCTCGGGGCTCTCGTGCGGAGCGGGCGCAGGCGCCGCCGCAAGTGCCCCCTCCGCGGCAGCGGTGGGGTTGCAGACTGCGCTCGCTGCCGCCGCGGCGGCAGCCAAGTCTGCAGCTGCGTCAGCCTCGGCTTCAGCGAGCCTGGCCGCCTCGGCACGCTGGGTGGCCTCCGCTTCCGCTGCGGCCGCGGCTGTGGCGGCGGCCTCAGCAGCGCGGGCGGCCGCCAGCTCGGCCTCCCGCCGCTGGCGCCTAACGCCCTGCACCAGCTCCTCTGCCAGCCGCCGGTGCCCCTCCCCAAGCCCCCCGTGCGGCCAGGTCGCCAATGGAGCGCGGCCGCCCGGCACAGGCGGCGGGGGCTCGTCCCTCACGACCACAGTCTGCGGCGTGGAGGTCAACGGGGAGCGTTCATCCACAGCAGCAGCGACCGAGTCCGCAGCTACCAGCCCTACCTAACAGCCTCTTGCAGACCGAGTACACCCCGCCGCCAGCCCCGGGTCTCACCCGCACGCTCTGCGCCGCCGTGAGCAGCTGCAGCAGCCCCTCCGGACTGCCCGAGCCTGGCGGCCGCCGTAAGCGCGGCCCGTGACCTTGCACCGGGCTGCGTTCGTTTGGCAACTGCCCCGGCGCCACGGCCACAAGGTGGGGCGCCACGTTGCCCCCCAGCAGCGGAGCCAGTGAGCGGCACAGACCGCAGCCGCTGCTGGCGAGCGGCCGGGCGATGCCTGGTGGCAAAGGGAGGCAACATTTCCACAAGAGGTGCGGCGCGATGGTCGGTGGTATGCTGATGGTGCGGTCTTGGTCAGCGGTCAGCGGCAGGGTGGCTCAGGGCAGTGCACAGCGCTGTGAGCAAGCCGTCGCCAACTGCGACCACGGTGGAGATCCACGGTGTGCACTGCGACGCACCCGAGCTGTCGTCCTGGCGGGCGATGAGCTCCGCCAGAAGGCCGCACACGCAGCCCAGGGGCGAGGCGGCCGCTGACGAGCCGGCGGCCGCGGCCTCATCGCGGTCCCACGTATCGCCGCCGCCACCACAGCCGACAAAGACAAGGTCCAGCGCGGCCCAGGGGCCTACCGGGGCGGGCGAGCCACCGACCAGCGCGCCGCCGCACCCCCCTTCACCAGGTACCGATGACGAGGGCGGGCGGGCGACGGCCAGGCGGACCCACAGGTGGCCACCTTGTGATACAGGCTGCGGAGCACAGGGCTGGCCCGCGCTATCGGCCCGTGACCCCATAGCTGGCTCCAGGAGGTGGTCGCCGCTGGGCTGCCCCTGAGCCTGATGCTGTGGTTGGGGTCGTGTTGGCCTCCAGCAGCTGCTGAGCCGGAAGGCTGCGTACAGGGCTGCCTCCGCCTCCTCTAGCGACATCACCAGGACCGGCGCGGCCGAAGCGCACGGCGGCGGCGGCGGCGCTCGGCTGCCGCTGGGTGCTGCCCGCTGGCCGCGGCCGGGGCTAGCGGTACACCGGCGCGCGTCGTGAGGTGCTGCAGCGCCGTGCTGGGCCCCGTTGCGCCGCTCTGCAGCGGAGGCAGCGAGCTCCGCGGCGGAGCTCATCAGGTCGCGCCAGGAGTCGGCATCCGCTTGGTGGCCGGCGGCTGTGGGCGGCCGCGCGCCGCAGGCCGCCCGACCACTACTGCCACGGTCGGGAGCGGCGGGAGCGGCGGCAGGAGGGGGCGCGAGCTCGTAGCACCACAGCGCCAGCGTGGAGGCCGAGGCTGCGGCCCGCTGCAGGCCCGCGGCGACGCACTCGCGCAGCAGGCTGGGCCGCTGGCAGTCGAGCAGCAGGCCGAGTGCAGCGCAGGCCGGCTCGGATGCACGGGTTGGTAGGCACATGACGCTCGTGTGACAGCTGTCCGCTAGCCAGGTGCGCAGCGGCGCCTGGCAGGGGTGGCAAATGTCAAGAGCTCAGCACCTGCCGCAGAACATGCAGATGCTGATTGGTTGGGGTTATGAAGTTCAAACGTGGAGACATCGGCGCACCTCGGCCAGCTTGCGGACGGCGTTGGCTTCCCTGGTGCAGTCATCGGGGATGGATACCACGCTGGCCCATCTGTAGCCGCCAGATGCAGCTAGAGCACCCGTTCGAGACGACTCTTGAGTAAGGTGCACCGTGCGACCGTCGTCGCCCAACTCCAGGGCACGAAGGCCTTCAGGGTCGTCGCCATCGAGGGCAACGTCGTCGCCGGCCGTGTCGCGTGTCAGCACGACCAACGATGCCGACAAACGTGCGATGCGCAGCGGTGAAGCCTTTGCGCCACCAAGCTGTGCCATTTGCTCCAGCCGGCGCTCCAGCTGTGGGACAGGAACAGCAGGTTGTCGACATCCAGGGCGCACAAATGGCAGGTCACCGGCTACCCCAGATGGAGTGGCTACCTTGCTACTGGGTGGCGCATACAGGAAGGCATGGCTCGCGGCGCTAGCCATAACTAGAAGTCGCCTCCGCAAACTTCGTGAGCTGTCACCCTGACAGCTCTGCGCAAGGCCAGCTCCACGCTGGCATCGCTTGTACGTAGTCAAATCAAAGATAATGCTGGCATGAAGGCTTGGAAATTTACAGGTTTAGGGTGTGCAATGCAAAGTTCCGCATGCTGTCGGATAATGTGAATACGTGCATTCTTAGCTGTGATAACAGCGCATTTGGCCACCTGAAGCACGAACCACGGGACCAGCCACGACCAGCCACGACCAGCCACGACACTCACCTGCTCTACTCTAGTTTCCCCGACCAGCCACGACTGGCCCCATGCGGCCACCCGCCGCCTCTGAGGTATCACAAAGGCAGGCATCGCAGGCACCCAGATCATGAGAATATGACTTACCCTCCCGTTGCGGTTGTCAATTCATCTAAAGCCTGTAAGCCCACGTGTAAGCCTTGCCCATATGTAACGCCGAGCGCGCTGGGTTCTGAGGCTTCCGCAGGCTCAGGAGGCCTCCTGGGCCGGCTGGAGTTACGCATCCTGGTGACCGGACACCGGAGTCCTGAGTGCTTTACCGGTCGGAACACTGTATGACCAGGGCGACACTGATGCGAGCCCTGGCAGGGCAGCGGCAGTGGACCGTCGGTTGAGTGCGTTGATGCGCAATCGACAAGTAGGCCCACAGCTTGCCGTCACCGGGGTCCCAGGGCCACACGCTGCCCCGCCTCGGCCGCGCTCAAGCATCCGGCCGCCGCCGCAACGACCCTCTCCGGTCCGCGCTCAAGGGAAGCCTTCGGGCCTTTCAGGTATACCGACTCATGTCGCCACAGCACCGCAACGCGGCGCGGCAACCTCCCCCCCATCTGACACCATCTTGTCGCCCCACTGGCCGCGAGCCGCTAGCCAGCAGCCAGGCCCTACCACGCTCGCCGGCCCGGCCACGCTGGCCAGCAGTCCGCCCCGCACCAGTCCAAACAAATGCGCCCCATACCTCCAACAACTGCAACCCGCTTCCTGCACCCTCTCGCCCGCCATCATCACCGAACACTCCACACACGCTCGCGCTCCGCACCTCACCTCCCAACTCCCACCCTCTTCCCCCTCAGCTGACGAAGCAGTTCTTGTTGGGATCAGGCTCAAAGCCGTACCGCGCCACGAAGCGCTGCCTCAGGTCGGGCTCGATGATGTTGACGGTGCCCAGCTGGTTGCCCAGCCCGATCCAGCCCGGCTGGCAGTTGTGGGAGCGAGCGAAGATCTCGACCTTGCGGGTGCCCGGGCTGAGCCGCTCCAGCAGGCTGTACATCTCGTCCGGCTTGCGGCTGGTCTCGCGCACCTCGCCCACCACCACGTCGCAGTCCACGTACCTTGGGGCGGGAGCAGGGTGAGGGGGACGGGAGGGTGAGGAAAGGTGAGGGGCAAGGAGAAGTTGAGGAGGAGAGGAAGTTGGGCATGAAAACGCGACGCAGCGCCGGCGGCACAGCAGGGTGCGGCAGGGCGGCGTCGTGCAGGCCCCGGGGGAGGTGCGAGCTGCGGGTGACGCCGGCGGGACGATGCCAGCACCGCTGCCTGCCAGAGTGACAGTCACGCTGGTTGCTGGTGTGGAGAGCCGGCCGCACCTGTTGAGCTGTGGGTTGCCCTTGATGCCCACCAGGCAGTGCTCCTTGCTGTGGTTGAGCCAGTGGCCCGTGCGGCCGGTGCGGATGAGGCGCTGCAGCTGGTTGGTCTTGACCCAGATCAGCTCGTCCACGCGCTTGTAGCCCCACTTGGCCATGCACTCGCGCGCCAGCTCCATGGCGCGGCCTGGCCAGGGCAAGGGAGGAGGAGGCGGTACAGAACGCCAGGGTTCGTGACTTTGATGTTACCCGCATATAATACCTGGGAACTCAGGTCTCAGCTCAAGTCTGGAGATGTCGGTTGCTTTCCTTACAACAGGGGAGTGTTCATGAGTCTCCCGCGCGGCCGGCCATCCGGCCAACTGGCAAGCCTTGGCCCGGACCCCCCAACAGCCCCCCTTTTACGCGTGCGCCCGTCGGTCTCCCTCACCCGTGACCCATACGAAGATGACGCCCTCGTCCTGCAGGCAGCCGATGTTGAGGTTGAGCATCTCGTCGTCCTTCATGGTGCCGTACGGCAGGTCCTGTGGGCGCATGTGTGTTTTGCGTGGAAGGGAGGGGGGCGGTGGAGGGGGGCGCTGGAAGAGGTGCGTTGTGGCTCAGTGGAAGAGTGAGGCGGGGCACGGGCGCGTTTGGGGGGAGGATGTGTGTTCATTCACAAGGTGGTCGTGCATAGGACGGAGGGATGCGTCCGACGTGTTTGCGCTCAGCGAGCGGCGCGGCGGGCAGGGCCTGCACGTGCCGCAGGTCTGCCGCCCGAGCCCAACTGCTCCTGGCATCCGTCGCGGATTGCCCAACGAGCAGGGCTTGCGCAGCCATAGCGCCGCTCCCCCTCCGCTTGCCTGGTGGATCTCCCACGGCGGGTCGGTCATGATGACTCCGAACTTGCCCAGCACCGTCATGTCGAAGGCGCGCACATCGCAATTGATCCACTGCGGCTTCTGCAGCGCCTGCAGGTAGCTGCGGGGGCCGGGGAAACAGCGAGGTGAGGTGGAGTTGTAACCAAGGAGCGGCCGGGGATGGCCTACCAAGTAAAGTCGCCCCTAGGCGTCGGGCCGCGACTTTGCGTCCTGCAGGCCCCTCACCTCACCGCCTGCGCACCTGCGCCCCCGGTTTCCCCCGTCCCTGCCGGCTCCTCGGCCCTGCCGCCCTCACCTGGGCACCTGCGCCCGCAGCCGCGCCATCTCCTGCCCCACCATGCCCGGCACGTCGGGCTCGGGGTCGGGCCGGTAGTGCACGTACTTGCAGGTGCGCATGTTGCTGCATGCATGGGAGGTAGGAAGGAGAAGGGGCATGCCAGGGAGCAGCGCGGGTTGGGCAGCGGTGCGGCATGGGTCCAGGGGGCAAGCCGGCCGGAGGGCTGCTGCGGCTGCGCCCGGACCTCGCGTCGTGCACCCTGCCCTTCCCTGCCATGCTGCTGCAGCTGCGTCCATCTCCGCTGCGCCCCCGCATGAGGCCACCGCGCTGGATGACCTGCACCAACCCACCCCACCCTGCCCCAACCGAGGCGCCGCGCGCCCTCACCGGCAGGTGTCCAGGTAGGAGCAGTTGCCCAGCGACAGGTCGGTGTGGTTCTGCACCACCTTGAAGAAGTGCAGCCGCGGGCAGGCCACGGGCGCGCCGTTGATCCTGGGCACAGGCGGGGGCGGGCAGGAGGCGTCAAAGTCAGGGCCTTGTTCGACCGACCGGCCTCTGCCCCGCTGCCAGCTTGACGCCTAGCAACCCCCGCCCCCCCCCCACACACGGCTGGCCTTCGCTTGCGCACTGGCGCATTTTACCGCATTCCCTCTGCGCACGGCCGACGCGCAACTCTAACCGGGGCGTGCTGTGCCGCGTGTGGGGTTTTGTTCTACCGCACACTGGAAGACACACGCACACCCAGGGCCGGGCCCATTCCACTTAACACTTCGCTCGGCCCATAGCGTTAGGCCATGATGCCCACAAGTGCCCTGCCTGCGCCCCCTGCTGCGTACTGGCCGGCCGCACCTCCTGCACTCGTCCTTGGTGAGGTGCGGGCAGTGCTCCCGGATGGCGGAGCCGCCCGCGGTGCGGAACTCCGCCACGCGCGCGCTCTCGCGGGCGGTGGGCTTGGCAAGAATGTCCAGCAGCTCCGAGCCCCTGCCGGGGGATGGGAGCAGGGGCCACACCGCACGTGCTGAGCGCAAGCACCGGTACGCAACTGCCCACATGGAGTTGGGGATGATGCATGTGGGCGCTGCTTGACGAACGGTAGGCGCGGCGCGAGGCCGTGTCGGGCGGACAGGGCTGGGGCCAAGGGGCTGACACGCTGGCCGGGGGGACGCAGCGCGTTGCGTGGGCGCGACACGGGGCCTTTGTCGCCTGGCCCCACTCACTTCTCCACCTTGACCTTCTCCTTGACCGACCGCTTGCCCAGCAGTGCGTCCAGGTCCATGTCGCCGCCGCCGCCGCCCTGGCCGCCGCCGCCGGGGCCCTCCAGTCGCATGCGCTTGGCATCTGGCTGCTGCTGCGGCGGCGGCGGCGGCATGAGCGCGGCGGCGTCGCCGGGGCCCCCCGGCATGAGTCCGGGCATGGGGCCGCCTGGGAAGCCCATGCCTGGGGTGCGTGGGGGTATGTTGAGATGGGGTGTGTTGAGTGGGTGGGTGGGTGGGTGGGTGGGTGGGGTATGTGGAGGGCTGGCGGGGCCCTTGGCCCCTGCGTGCGGTGGCGGCGGAGAGGGCATGAGCGGCGCCGGCAGGACGGCACGTGGCCTCGTGACCTGAGCACCTCGCCGCCCCGCTGCCTGGCCGCATGCACGCAATCGCTCACCGCCTCTGGCGTCCCCTTCGCCACCACTCTACTCGCACGCGAGCCCCTCCCTGCCCGCCCGCTTCCCTGCCCTCCTTCCCTGCCCTCCTCCCTCAGGCCCCTCCCTCCCAGCCCCAGCCCGCACCTGGCATAGGAGGCCGCGGCCCGCCCATTCCAGGGAAGCCGCCTATGGCGCCCATCATGCCGCCCGGGCCGCCGGGCACGCCCATCATGCCGCCGCCCATGAGGGCCCCCAGCGGCCCCATGGCGCCGGCGGGCCCGCCCATGCCCATGGCCATGCCCATGCCAGGGCCGCCCATGGGGCCGCCGTCCATGGGGCCGCCGCCCATGGGGCCGCCGCCCATGGGGCCGCCGCCGCCCTGCTGCTGGACGGGCTGAGGCTGGGCCTGTGGCTGCTGGCCGGGCTGCTGGCCGCCCTGCTGCTGCTTCTGCTTCTCGGGGTCCTCTATCCCGGTGAGCCTGGAGGACCGGGGCGCGAGTCATGGCCAGACGAGGGATGGCAGGCCTCAGCTGGCGAGAAGGCGGGCAGGGCATCGCACGAGGTATGCCCGCACAACCCTTACGGCATGGCGACCGCTTCCTTCCGTCGCCGCTACACCCCTTCCCTCCCCGCACGCCGCTATCCGGTGACGCACCGTGCCGCCGCCCCCCGTCCCCCCACCGCCCTCCCGGCCGCCCTCCCTCCCGCGCCGCACCGTGTAAGCGCGGGGCGGTCCACCCGCGTGACGTACATCCGCACGCCGTGCGCAAACTGCAGCTGCCCCAGCTTGAGGCAGGTGAACTCGCTGGGGCCGAAGCGGAACGAGATGGAGGCCAGCTGCGAGGGCGGGGACCGGGCGGCAGGGAGGAGGGGGAGAGCCGGGCTGGGGCAGGCGGACGGGGAGGGAAGGGATGGGGGCCAGGCGGCGGGAGAGCGCAGGGGAGTCGGGGGCCGGCAGCGGGCCGGCAGAGGCCGACCCGGGCCGAGGAGGGCTGGGCGACGGGGCACGGTAGGTATGGCCAGGAGGAGGGCACGTGGTGGGGGAGCAGCAGCTGCGGGGCTGCGGGGCTGCGGGGCGCAGGGCGTGGCGCGGCAGCGGAGGCCGGCAGGTGCCGTTGGGGCCCGTTGGCTACCGCTACTGGGGCCCGTCGGCTACCGCTACTGGGGCCCGTCGGCTACCGCTACTGGGGCCCGTCGGCTACCGCTACTGGGGCCCGCCGCTGACCGATGCGGTCGCGGCCTTTGGCCAGGCTGCTGCTGACGCCGCAAGGCCAAAGCAGTCCCAGCCACCCTGCATTTGGCTGTCAGAGGCTGCCGGGCGCTCCCTGAACTCCCCACGGCTCCGCTGGGGGCTGCCACGGCTCCGCTGGGGGCGGTGCATGGCTGCTATCGCGGGCGCTGCGACCGCAGCTATGGGCAGGCGGGCTGTCCTCTGAGCCCGAGCCGTTCGACAAGGTGCCACGGGGCAACCATCGGGCCGCACTAAGCCGCCATGCCGCAGCCCCCGGCAGCGTGCACCTTGACCGGGGACGTTGTGCCCTTCTTGCGGCTGGGTCGCGATGGACTTTCCAAACCACCCGGCGGCATCCCTTGAAGCCTAGCGTCGCCGTGCTGGGGTCGCGAGTGCTGCTGGTGGGGCGGCGCGGCCCCGTCCGTCCCCTGAGTGCGCCGGCCCTGCCGCCGCTGTGTTGGGACGTAGGCACCGGCCGCACCTTGTGCACCAGCGGCTCGGGGTTGGAGAGCCCCAGCACGCCCAGAGCCGCCTCATAGCGCTCGCCGGCGGGGTCCGCTAGGATCTGAGCAACGAGGAAGCGCCCGTGGCGGGCGGTGGTGCGGTGGGGGCATGGGCGAGAGAGAGGGGCATTGCTGGGGGTCGGTCGCCAAACAGGCTGGCGCCCGTGAGACTGTCTGATGCACCCATGTGCATGTGCATATAGCAAAACTGCTGCTGAGGGAAGCGACATGGCGCGATCGCACCTTTCTGTGCAGCACCTGCACCTCAACCGGGATGAGCGTAGTGGGATCAAACAGGCATCCGGTAATTACGTTGAAGACAGTCTTCTCCGCCTCTGCCTTGGCAGGCTCGCGGGGAACGTCCACCGACGCCGGCGTAAAAAACTTCCACTTGTTGAGTTCCTTGCATCGAAACACTAGCCTCTCACGTAGGGCACGGATGCGCTCGCGTGCCTCCTTGTGCTCGTTCGCGTATTGCTCGCGAGGTGCCAACTCGGCTGCCGCACCCCCGGCGTCCATCGCAGCGGTTCAAGGCTATAGCGCCATCGTATGTGTAGCCTTGGCGTGAGGCGGGAGGGTCTAGGGTTCATGAGTGCCGGTGTCCCCTGGGTCCGCGCGACCGAAAGATTGAATGCGCACAGGAGGCAACGAGGCGCTACGCCGAAACTTACGAGCCAATCACCCGGACTCCCCAAACACTCTCAGCGTCCGGCTAAGCTCAGGGAGCCAGCAGAGCGGAAGATACGTTGCCATCACGAGACAATTTGTCGCTATTCGCTGTGCGCCCTCTGCTGCCCTCAACCCGCATCATCCGATGCCGCACATTCAGCCTGGGACCGGGCTCCGCCGGGCAGCTCATTCCTCCAAGTCTTCCTTGACTTTAAGCGGGCGCGCCAAGCGGGTGCGCTGGTGAGACCGCACCGAGAGTGCCTCGATTGGTGACAATTGCTGCTGCCGGCGGCACTCAGAAGCGAAGAGGGCTGTTGCTGCGTTTTCGGCTTCTTCGATGGCCATCGCCGATACCAAGACCGATTGTGCCATTTAACGGCACGCCCGCCCCTGAACTTCACCCCACAGCAATGCGACAGCTGTGGGCTTGACGGCCAAGGAGATGAAGCTGATGCCGTTTGGTGGGGCCATCGTGTCCCGTCTGACCGGCGCATCGAAAGTCCTGGCCGGTGGCGGCCACGTCCTGCCGCTCCTCACTCCGTGTCGCGATGACGGCCCACTGCCGCGACTGCCCTTCGGGGCCTCCGTTGAGTGCGTCCACCAGCGGGGGTCCGACCGCCCCGACACCGTACCAGTTGGTACCGGCGTAGGTGATCACGCCACGGCCTCCACCTCTGGCCGCATGCTCGGTGAGCCCAGCCCCTCGCATGCCTCCTCGCTCTTGACATGTTCACCCCTCTCCAACCGCAACCGCGCAATCGCCCCCTGGCCACCACCAATTCCTGGTTGCATCACCCTCTGTACCGGGAGCGCTTACTCTTTCTTTGGTGCCTAAAATCATCCCGTCGCCCCACATCCACAGACGTGCTCTACGTCCTCTCCGGCGCCGGCCTGCTCACGACCGCGGACGGCGCGACGCGGCACCTCAGCGCCGGCGACTCGCTCATCACCTGGCACAGCGCCATCGCCCTGACGCCCGTGGCGCCCGACCAGCCGCCGCCTGTGGTGCTCAAGTTCCACTTCCCCGCGCACGTGCTCATGCTGCCCCCCGGCGCCGTGGCCGCCTCCAGCCCCACCCACGCAGACCTTCAGGTGCGCCCGCGCCCGCCTTGTTTCACCCGCGCCACTCCGCCTTTCCTCGGTTGAGCCAGGTCCAGGCCCCGCACAGCACCGCACAGCGCCGGCTGCCATTGGGCGTGGGCTTCGTCCCAGACCGCCGGGCGGCGAGCCACGCCCGGCTGGACGGCGCCACAACCCGCAACCCGACCTGCCGCCGCCCCTGCCGCCGGCCCCAACCCAAACCCCGCAGATCCTGGTGGACGAGGTCAGCGGCGACAGCGCCGGCCTCATGTCGGCGCAGGAGGCCGCCGACCTGCTCAGCGGCGTGCAGCGGCGCACGTCGGCTGCACTGGACCGCCTGTACCGGGCATCGCCCGACACACGCCCGCAGCCCGCACCCGCACCCGCGCCCGCAGCGGCCTCGGCCTCGGCCTCGAACGTCGTGCCCGTCAGCCCCGGCCTGAGGCGCGCGCTGCACCCGACCTCGGCCCCGGCGGCCGCTGCAGCGGAGCTCCCGCACCGCGCGCCCTCCTCCTCGCCCAGCGTGCTGCTGCAGCGGCCCCTGGAGGAGTTCAAGGCCTTCCGCTTCCCGCGCCAGACCAACAAGCTGGCGTTTGTGTTTGACCCCGCGGAGCTGGGCCTGTCGCTGTCGTTCGGGGTGGAGGTCTTTGAGCCGGGCCACCACACGCCTCTGCACATTCACAAGGTGTGCTGCGACGAGGGCGGCTGTGGGGGTGTGTGCCCGACTTTAGGTTTGTGTGCCTCCTGCGCTGGCTATCATGGCACACTCACAGCGCCGGGAGAAGCGTGTGCTTGGATTCTCTGGACGTGCCCCAGCGCCGAGCCTGCCACGTCATGCCCCGTCCTGCGCTCCCTCCCGCCACCAGACCGCGCACGAGCTGTTCTTCGTGCTGGGCGGCGAGGGCGTGGCCTTCTGCAACGGCCACCGCTTCACCGTGGCTGCGGGCGACTGCGTGGTGTTCCCGCCCATGGCGGCGCACGGCATCGACAACAACACGGACACCAAGCTGTACTGCCTGCAGGTGCGCTGGTGCTGTGATGTTGAGGAGGGAGTCGGGGAGGGACCGAGAGCGGCCAGGGGAGGGGCAGGCATGGCCAGACCGTGGTAGGCGCCGGGGTGGAGGCCTGGGCCGGATGTACTGCCTGCAGGTGTGATGGTGTGATGGCAGGAGCGGAATGCCCAGGGCAGGGATAGGCGCCGGGGTGGAGGCCTGGGCCGCGCAGGAGCTCCCATTCGGCGGCCAGGTGGGTTGGGGGTTGTACTTGAACTTACAAACGAACACACGCCCACGCCCTGCTGCCCGGCCTCCTCCTCCCTGCCCCGCCCCTGCCCTCGCAGCTGATGACGCCCAACGAGGCCTTTGTGGAGCACGTGCAGTCGGGCACACCCGTGGGCCGACTGGATGACGAGGTGTGTTTAGGCGGCAGGGCGGGCAGGGGAGGGCAAGGCAGGGCAGTAAAGGGAGGGCAGGCATGGGCGAGACTGCGGAGCTGGGGCTGTGCGCAGTTGGTAATGTCCAAGGCAGCTGCTTGCGGCCCCGCCTCGGGCATGACTTCGTCGTCGCTCGGTGACCTTGTGCCCGCAGGACCTGTGCAACCTTACCTCGCGGCACTGCTGAACGCACCCGCAGCGGCGCAGCCGGCGGCGGCTGCGTGGGGCCGCCCGCCAGCACGCCGAGGCGACGCGGTCGACCGGAACAGGGTCACGGGATGCTTCGAAACAGCAGCAGGAGCAGCGGCGGCGGCTAGCACCTTGCTAGCGAGCGCATGTAAGCTGAGGAACGCGCCGAGCGTGCAGGTGCGGCAGCGGAGGCGAGTGCGGAGCGGCTGAGCACGTGCATTGAGCGCGCCTGGGGGCCGTGTGGGATCCATGTTGAAGGCCGGGCGCTGCACGTGCCCCGTGTGTGAGTTGCGGCGCGGCGCGGCGTGTTAGGGGGATTGATGTGGGTGATGGGTGCGGATGTACGCTTACGCAAATGTCTGTCGCACGCCCGGCCGCCAGGGCCGGGCAGCAAGGCGTGCGTCGCGCTTGGCAGCCCGCGCGGCGGCAGCCGCGGCATAGGGGGCGCAGCAAGCAAGCGCGCGCCTTGCGGGGTGCGGCAATAATGCGGTGGGGGTCGTGCTAGCGGCTTGGTTGTGGCAGCCAGGGGCTACGTAAGATCTCGTTGGAGTCACAGCCGCGAGACGGGCAGCGCGTGTGCTGTACTCTGGCGTGTTGCTGTGCCCGCGCTTTCTACGCCCTGCGCGGAGTGCTTGTGGACCTGGTCATGACGCGGGGCGCCAGCCGTCGCCGGCTTGCAGACACCATCACACGTCCCTTGCTGTATGCCGGACTTGATGTTAGCTTCTTTTCTTTCACGTGTCACGTGTACTCATGCGGCCACTTCTTTCGTGTGCTGCGGTACCGACCATTTGGTGGTGTGATGTAGATAGCTCTCTTCCGGCCGCGGGGGCCGTGCTGCGGCAAGAGCCCTTGCGCTTGCGGCTGGGGACTGCCTCTCTGTGGGCGTGAGTTGGGGCTTCTTTGTTGTTGCTGCCATAGTAGTACCATTTCCCGTGTACCAGCACACATGCGGCCGGCTGACTTGCTTTGATCAGGATTGCATCGAGGCAGGCGCGCACCCGCTTACACTGTTTGATTCTTGTCGTGTACAGTAGCGCTTCAAGCTACGCAAGGATCCGGGTTTTAGACGACAAGGTGTGGGTGTGAACGACTCGTGTCGTTTGGTGACAACGGCTGGCTTCTGTGTGTGCGACTGGGATCTGCGTGAGTTGCTTTGTAGCTTAGGTCGCGTTTGCGATGTGTGATTGAGTTGCTTGTTGTGCAGGGGTGCGCGAGGGATTGTGCAGGGGCGCGCGAGGGGTTGTTGTACGGGCGACCCAGGGTTTGTGCCGGGTCACGGAGGTTGCCAACTCGCCATGTCTGTACGGTGTAACGTGCATGCACTTTACTCCTTTCGCTCAACACGTCCATGGCCGACAATGGAAGCCCCCGCGCCCGTGTCGCGCTGTGCACATTCATCGGCTTGCCAGCAAGCGGCAAGAGCACCTTAGCACGCGACATCTGCAGCCACGCGAGGAAGCACAGCTCGCTAGCGCCTGGGGAGTTGCGATGCGAGGTGGAGCTGGTCTGCTACGACGACTGGCTACATGGCGCGCTCGCAGCTGACGACTTCTCGCCCGAGGCATGGCAGCGTAGCCGCGAGGCAGCTATAGATTGCGTGCGGGGCCTGCTCCAGCGACCGCAGGATCCACAGGCACCATACCTGCTCATCCTCGCCGACGACAACCATTACCTGCGCAGGTACGCCAGCTCTCGCGTGCTTCGCAGCCCGCCAGCCGCTGCGTCGGAGACTGGGCTGCCCTTGGTCAAGCATGCAGGGGCGCTGGCTGTGGGCCAGGTGTGGGCCGGAACCCAAGCCGGCTGCCTCTCCGGACCTGTGTCCCGCAGCATGCGCCATGAGCTCTTCCAGGCCGCCCGCGACCACGGCGCCGCCTTCCTGCAGCTCTACGTCCCCGTGCCAGCCGAGGTGCGGCCTGGCCATCACATGCGGCCGCCCCGCCCTTGTCAGCTGCAGCCGCGGTCCACCCTTGACCCGCAATCAGGCGCCCCAACTCCTGGCCGCCGCCGCCGCTCCCCCCCCCCCGCAGGAGGCGCTAGCTCGCAACCGCCAGCGCACCGGCGTGGCAGCGGTGCCCGAGGGCGCGCTCCTGCGCATGGCCTCAGCGCTGGAGCCGCCGCAGCCGGAGCGCTTTGCCTGGGAAGCCGCCACGGTTGTCGTCCCCGCCACCCCGCCTCCTCCGCCCCCGGCCTCCTCCCCATCCCCACCACCTCCCTCCTCCTCCCCCTCCTCT
Source organism: Chlamydomonas sphaeroides (assembly GCA_001662425.1). Classification (NCBI taxonomy): domain Eukaryota; kingdom Viridiplantae; phylum Chlorophyta; class Chlorophyceae; order Chlamydomonadales; family Chlamydomonadaceae; genus Chlamydomonas; species Chlamydomonas sphaeroides. The sequence continues at coordinate 8,683 of BDDC01001060.1, read as the reverse complement.
TCCCCTTCCACGCCCGCCGTGTCCACCGCGGCAACCGCGGCAACGTCCGCGCTCGCGGCCGCGGTGTGCGAAGCCCTCTGGCGCGCGTGGGGCCCGCCGCCGCCGCCGCCACTAAGCGAGGCCGCGCTGGCGGAGCGGCGCGCCGCCGGGCAGCTTGGCAACGCCGCCAGCTACCTACACGGCCTTGACCTCCGCTCACGCAAGGCCCTGGGCGAGGCCGTCGCAAGGGTTGCCGGCGATGCCGGCGCCCGGGCCGCGGCGGCCAAGGCCCTGAACTCGGCGCGGCGTGTGCTGCTGGCGGCGGCGCGGGCGGTGCTGGCGGGGGCAGCTGCGGCGGCGGCCAGGGTGGGCGCGGCGGACGAGGGCGGCGGTGGCGCGACGGCAGCGCTTGCGCGGCTTCGGGATATGGAGGCGGGGTTTTGCGCGGCGTGCGGCGTGGCAGCCCCCGATGACGCTGAGCTGGCAGAGGCGGGCCACGTGGGCGCTGCCTAGCGCTGGGCGCCGGCGACGCCGATGACGGCCTGAGGCCGGGGCCTGACTGCGGCTTCCCGGTTTCGGAGAGAGCAGATGTGTGAGCCGGCACCGGCACCGTGGCAAGGGCCTGCAGGACAAGCACCGCAGTACGTCAGAGCCGTCGTTGCTTGACCGTGTGCTGTGGCCGGCTCGCAGCCCCCCGCCCACCGCCCTGCTGCGGACCTGGACCGCAGGGGATGCGCCCGTGCACCATGCCGCCACGTCCCTGGAGGCCATGCCGCCACGTCCCCTGGAGGCCATGCAGTACCTGCCGCACGACGCCCGGCCTCCCACAATGGCTCCCTCAATGGACGAAGCCGCCGCGGCGGCGCCTGCAGAGCTGGGGCCGCCGCTGCGTCACCGCGGAGGCCGATGGCGCCGCCGATGGCCCCACGCCGCTCCGGCGGCGCTGCCGTGACAAGCACGCTGCGACAGGTGCGCTTCCCCGCACCCGTCTGTTGGCTGCGCTTCAGTTCAACCATCCAGCGCATGCACCTTGAGCCTGCATGGTGGTGGCCGCAAGTGGGGTGCGGCCCTGCGCCCCGGGAGGTGTCGTCGGGTCCCACCTTCGATATATAGGTGTCGTGTTCCACCGTTACATTGCACCAGGGGGGAGATTGCGCTCCCCTGAATTGCACTCCCTCCCGCTGCCCAACCCCGCCTCCAGGGCCGCTATGGATCCTGCTTCTCAAACCGGCCGCAGCTGCGAGGCATGGGTGCGGTGCCAGCTGCCCCAGGAGCGATGCGGTTGGCGGCGTATGGTTTGTGTCGCTGCTTGCGGCTCGTGGCGCGCTGGCCAATGGGCCTCGCGGCGAGGCTGCCGGTACTGGGCAGGGAGGGACCGGGAGGGAGCGCTGCGCCGTCAGGTGGTGATGACCGTGTCGCTGGCTTTGCGTGTGGTCCGGCAGGCGTGTTGCGGCCATGGCGCCTGTGGTACTACAAGGGACTGGAAGGGGTTGTGAACGGAGCAAAGCTCGTGCACGGCATGGCGGCACACGCGATGCCCAGTGTGGTGCCCACTGTACGAAGCCGATTACGTGCTGTGTCGTGACACACCATCCGCTTGTGTGGCGCAAGCGTGCGGTGCGGGCCCCGGCCATGACCGGGTGCAGGGACCAGGGGTCGCGTCGACGATGAGTTCCGGCACTGTGACGCAGGTCGCCTGCGTTTAGACGCCGTCAACTGAAGTCGCCCGATCGGAGGGCGGCGGCCGGCAGCCCGCCCCAGGCGGAGGACGGGCCGGGTGCGGACTGCGCCCCTTCCCCATCCCGGATGGGGCTACCTTGTCCAGTGCGCCACAGCTGACCTCGCTCAGGGCAAAGTTACGTACGTACGTACATACCGTACGTCAGGCCATGCGTGCGTTCATGGTCAGACCACGCCACGCCCGTCCCTCCCTCCCTCCGCTCGCTCCCTCCAGCCTCGCCCCCCTCCGGCCGTCCTGAGCCCCCTGCACGCCGAGGCTTTGCATCGCCGCATTGCATGGCGCCAGCGCCATCTGTCCACAGCAGCAGCAGCGCCCTTTCGCTCGATCCTCACGAGGCCCGCCATCGCAGCCGTGGCCCTGCCTCTCGCTCCAGCATTCAAGCACACGCGCATCTCCCAGCGCCAGTCGCACCCGTCCAGTCAGCGTCTACGAGGCCCAGAGCCCTCGGGCGGATCTGCTCTTGGCCGTACTGCTCGCCTCTGCCAATCAAACCTGTCCCAGCTGCGCATGGGTGCAATGAAACCGCGCACGAGCCATGCAGCCCCTAGCCCTTCCTGCTGCCCAACAGCAGCGCCGCCGAACCAGCCGCCGAGCCCTGCCCTGCTGCTTTGCTCGGGCATGCATCGTAAATTGCGCGCAGGGCCGCATGCACGCTGCATGCCCGGCTGACTGTGAATGCCAACAATTGCAAATCTGCCGACAAGGCAGTCGGCTGGTAATTATAGTACAACCCAATAAGCAACGACTCTAACTAATCACCTCATAAGCCAAGCAAGCGAGGTCAAGACGCCAGCAGCGCCGCGGCCGCCACCGGGCAGCACGCGTTGGAGGAGAAGACCGCCACATAGCACGTGTCCGCCAAGCCTCCACCGCCCCCCGCACCTCCGGCCCCGAGGCAGAAGTCCCGCAGCGTCACGCCCGGCCGCAGCTCCAGGCACACCTCCCCTCGCCCCTTGCTCGCCAGCTCCCGCACCAGCTCCTCGCCCCAGTCCAAGGGACGCACCCACAGCGCATCGCCCACCGCCGCCGCGCCGCCGCCAGCCGCCAGCCCCGCCGGCGACAGCCACCAGCCGTCCCCCGGCTGCGGCAGCCGCCGCTGGTCTGCGCTGCCCCTCAGCACGATGCTGACCAGGTCGGACCTGCGACTGGCGTTGGCAAAGAGCGCGAGCTGCAGCAGGCGGCCCCCGCTGCCCGAGGAGGAGCACGACTGGGGCAGGAAAGGGAGGAGTGCAGGGGAGGAGGTGTGGGGTTGTCGGAGGTAGGGATGACATCCAAAGGCCCCGCTCGCTCCTCCGGCTCCCGCTCACCGCAGTGGCCGGCTGCGGCTCCGGCTGCGGCTCCAGTCCGAAACACGACACATTGTAACGGCCCGGGGGCACCAACAACGTCCGGGGCCGCACGTCGGCCCGCAGACGGAAGGGCCCCGCGGGGCTGGCCAGGTCGCAGGGCAGGGTCAGTAGGAAGGGCAGGAAGGGCAGCGGCTGCGGTTGTGCAAATTGCGGAGGCGGAGTCAGACTGGGGCTGACACGGGGTATGATCACGACGCCAGGAGCGGAGGAGGCAGAAGGCGGTGGTGGTAAGCCGCCGGGTAGACAGGCGAACTCCGCCCCC